>JAFLJL010000844.1:0-100435 GCA_018398815.1 Conus ventricosus
TACAGTCGGTTGGGAGGGACGTCATCTCTTTTCCGCATCTGCTCTGCTGGTCCTCTCGACTGGACAGAGGGCAGAGAGTCGCTTGACCCGCCACTTTTGGGTCACCCACGGGTAGCTGGTAAGCATCAGTTTCGTGTTTTTTTTTGTTGTTGTTAGCCGCAATTCTTCTCTTTTTGCAATTTCCTTTTTGTTTTCAAATTATAAAAGAGATATTGTTTGAGACCACTTTTTCTGGTTAATTCAATCTTTAACCTGGCCAGTCAAATTATATCCAAAATTCTTTCTCCTTTTTATGCATCTGGTGATGCGGTAGTCGGTGGGGATTGGGGAGAACCTGGTGATTTAGGGTTGGGACTTGCCTGGTCTCGCTCGTCCGCCCCTGTCACAATCACCGGTCTCTTATTCTTCGGCCACCGTCTGTTTGTGTGTGCGAGCGTGCGTACGCATGGTTAGTCGTTTGGATGCGTGGTTGGAGAATTGTGTTATTTTGAAATGTTGCTATAAAATGTGGGTATAATTGTGCCATTGAATTATGATTATTTGTAAATGTGGTCGCAGTTGTAAAGCAATGGTTGCTGTATTAGTTCAGTTCCTAAGAAAGGAAAATGTTGAACGTGAGTGAGGGAAGGATGAAGATATAAATTGCTATTCGTTTGTTTAGCCTGTTAATGTAATCTGTTACCTACTTCGTGTAAGGAGACCTTTAACGAACATTCCTCATTTGGTTTGTTTACTGTGTTATGCTCAGGTCTGTGTTGAGCTGGTGTTACTAATGTAATCAGCAAACACCTCCCCTCGCCCTTCATGCGAGTGGCTGTTAGGATTTAACAGCATATTTCAGACTGTACTGACTGCGGGGTTCTAGTACCCTTCTTTCCTTCCAGTTCCTTCCGTTTTCTCTCCTCCCGGGGGCTTCACCTGAAGCTTGCGCTGTTGGGGCCACGCAGTGTGAGGAGACACATGGACCTTGCTGGATGGTCCTAACCCCTGTCCAGGTCCTTCAGTGACAACGCCTCGTCCCACAGGATGCGTTCTCCACTGTCCTCGGACTTCCTACAGCTCATGTGACCAGTGTGGTTAGCTCTGTGTCGTGCAATTTTGGGGGGGGGGGGGGGGGGGTGTCAAGGGTGTCGGCATTGAAAGACTCTGTTCAAGAACAGACTCGGTTTGGGGGACCTTATTCGACACGGTAGTCTCAGTGGACTTTGGAGAAGCAGGGGTGAAAGGGAACCACATGAAGCACAAAAAAGGAACGTGTGTTGGAAATGCTTGTTTGTGACTATGTGTTGTTGTGTGTGTTGAAATGCTTAATTGTGATTGTGCATGTTGTGTGTGTTGGAATGCTTATTTGTGACTATGTGCGTGTTGGTGTGAATAAATGGTGTATTGTATGTAATCTTTCTTGTGTGGTCTCTTGCGAGGCATGTGAGGTCAGTCACTCCCTTCACTCCCATCTAGACCGATCCTGTCAGGGCAGACCTCCAGGGGTCGGTCGTGACACTGTCCAATGAACCTATGTTACTCGGGAGATGTCCCTCTAGGTTCGATGTACCTGTGCAATGTCACAACGGCCATTTGATGAAAAGCAGAGGAAAACGATGTCTTTGAAACCGTTTATAACCGATTTTTTAACGGCTTTTAACGGTTTTCTTTTTTTTAGAGATTGCCCAAAACCATCCTGGGGTCACAACAGACGTACCTGCTAAATTTCAAGAAGATCGGGTTTGTAAACAGTTTCTTTTATAGGGTTAGGTGTTTTTAACGGTTTTTAACCGTTATAAATAATGGTTTTTGTAACTGCCAAATAGCGGTTCTCATTTTAGAGAAGTAGTCCTGTACGTGTGCAATGTCACAACGGCTATTTGAAGAAAAGCAGAGGAAAAAGATGTCTTTGAAACCGTTATAAACAGTTTTGTAACGGTATTTAACGGTTTTATTTTTTAAGAGATTAGCCCAAAAACCATCCTCGGGTCACAACAGACGTACCTGCCAAATTTCATTACAATCGGTTGAGCCGTTTTTGAGTCTATAGCGTACACAGACACACACACACACACACACACACACACCCACACACACACACACACACATCACACATACACACTACACACACACACACACACACACACACACAACACACACACACACACACACACACACACACACACTCAGAATTTGCCATTTATATTTATATTTATTATATATATATATAATATATATATATTATATATATAATATATATATATATATATATATAATATTAGTGTGGTTAAAATACCCAAATGATTTTGATAGTGCTCGACCCTTGGGGAGCAACATTTGTTAAAAATAGGTTTAAAAAAAACCTATTTTAACAAATATATATATATATATATATTATATATATATATATATATATATATATATATATATATATACTAGCCGGTGTACCCGGCTTCGCTCGGGTATATCTGTATTTTCTGGCCACCCTCTCTCTCACCACTTAAAAGACAATACAATAAAATTCAGCTTGGGTTTGTTTCGTTTTTCCCATGCTGAACCAATTGCCCCAGCCTCCTCCTATCTACTTAACCCAATTTCTTCGGACGCCCACTCCCTTCTTGCCTCTCAATCTGTTTTCCCTCACGAAGTTTTTTCGTAATACGATGCACAGTCCATAGAGGGATGCCTGTACTTGTGAACTTACCGATGCATTCTCAATTCCTTGATTGAAGTGCTCCAAAATGACAAACTCTGTAGGGGCCACCATAACCTAGTGGATAAGGCGCTGGACTCATGATTCAAAGGTCGTGGTTTCGAATCCCGGCTTGGTCATGGAAATTTTAACGTTTAATGTTTCCAGCTAAAATGACCGTGGTTCACCCCGATGTCCACCCTGGCCCCCGCAGGTGTCAGGCTAATGTGACGGACCAGCCATCTGCATATCCTTGATTTGGGCACGGACGTTAAATCCAACTCAAACATGACAACTTGTGAAAAGATTGCATTTTCACGATGTATCATGTCTGTTGGAGGGCCTCTGGGTAGACACCATTTCTGGTTCTCCCTGTTTGGCGAAAGTATAGTCAGTGTTTCTGCGTTTCCAGTTCGTGATGCTGCAACGTAGAACATTCCATGTGTAAAACACGGAACGGTCAGGTCTGCCCCAAGGGATGAAAATGTCTGACCCTGGCTCTTGATGATTGTCAGAGCGAAAGCTGGTTTCATGGGAAACTGAAGCCATCAGAACTGGAATGGCAGGGGTGAGTCCATGGGTTTCCAGAGGAATTTTTGGGAGCAGCAACCGGTTTCACCTTTGTGGGGGTCACATGATATTTTCGCTTCTACAACGTTCCTGTGCAGTCTGGTGAAGACACATCGGGTGCCATTGATCACCTTTGGCAGGTCCAGTGAGCGGAGAATGATCATGGGGACTCCAGATTTCAGCAACAGTTCATGCGGTGGAAGTCCAGAAATCTCAATGGAGTTCAGGAGTTCTTGTGGATAAAGGACTCCCTCATCATCATTCTGTCAACAGATCTGTACAGAGTTTCCTCTCCAGGGAAGTCAGCTACGATTTTTCTGTTCAGCCTGTTGACAGTCTCGTTCAGGGAGGAGATTATGGCCCTTTCCGCTGACCAGTCTGAGTCTGCACAGTGAGCATGAAGATCCGGGTAGACTGCTTCTATCAGATCTCCTGGCTATCATAAAACTGGCATAGTGCTGGTGGGGCCAATATAGTATCTGGAAAGATGACTCAATGGCACCATTGCCAATGTCAAGCAGAAGTTTGGCGAAGCTGGCTGTCTGGGGTATTTCCAGACAGGTGGGCTCTCATATTTAACAATCATGCTCCGCCATTTCTTCAGACAGGCGTTGACAATGTTTGCTCTGGTGCCATTGAGGACGACAGGGAGGATCTGCCAGAAGTCCCCACAGAACAGCGTTGGGGATGCCTCCCATTGGCCTGTGCACTTGGGTGATGTCCTGCAGCGTAGAGTCCATGGCCTCGTAGACAGCTTTGTGGGTCATGGGAGCTTCATCAATTATGACGGTTGCAGCCTCTTTGATGACTTTGGCCAACGTTGACCCACGCTTGACGGGCAGGTTGGCGTTTCTTGCTTGTCGGCATCCAGGGGGACCTTGAAAGTGCTATGTTACTGTCCGCCCACCCGGCAAAAGAGTAGCGGCAATGCCACTGGAAGCAGTGGCTAGCACTATTTTGCCTGTGGAGCAGATCCTGTTCAGGATAAGATTCAGGATGGTCTTTCTGTCACTCATGGAGCATCAAGGAACATTATGTTTGCTGCTTGCTGTGGGATCCTGCCTCTGCTCAACCATGGTCATAAAGCTGTCGTACACGTTTCTTGGTCAGCTGTCAGCTTCTTCAGCTGATCATCAGCTGCTGCCCAGAGTGCAGTAGTATCGTAATTGGTCTCGCGGTAGTATTCTCGAGGCACAGTTTGTCGTTGTGTGACTGTTGGCATCCCATACTCCTCTGTAGACTTGCACACAAGAAGGAAGAGTTTGTGCTGAATCACAGTAAGTGCTTGGTTGTAGATGGCATCTGTGTACTGCGCTTCATAACAGACATCTCTCGGACTTGGAAGAGGACATCTTCAGCAAGATGGTCTCTGAAGATGTTCCACAGGTTGCCTGGATTACTGGGGTTGCAAGCCACCAGGATAATACAGAAGTCACGCAGCAGTCGGGGTCTCTGAGAGATGGAGGCTTCCTCCAGGGCAAGTTGTAGAAGGCGGTCATCTTCCAGTTTCGGTTCGTGTAAGTTGTATATCATTGTTCAGCATTTAAAACTACACCTGTATACCAAATTTCATTAAGAAAGGTCTAAATTTAGAAAATAACGGATCTTAACGGTTTTTAAACGCTCAATTTTCAGTTTTGTTCGTGTAAATTGTATATCATTGTTCAGCGTGTAAAACTGCATCTGTATACCGAATTTCATCAGGAACGGTCTAAATTTATATAATAACGGTCTTTAACAGTCAATTTTAAGTTTCGGTTCGTGTAAGTTGTATATCATTATTCAGCATTTAAAACTTCACTTGTATACCAAATTTCATCAAGAAAGGTCTAAATTAAGAAAATAACGGATCGTAACGGTTTTTACGCTCAATTTTAAGTTTCTGTCGTGTAAATTGTATATCATTGTTCAGCGTGTAAAACTGCATCTGTATACCGAATTTCATCATGAACGGTCTAAATTTATATAATAACGGTTTTTAACGGTCAATTTTTACGTTTCGGTTCGTGTAAGTTGTATATCATTGTTCAGCGTGTAAATCTGGATCTGTATACCGAATTTAATCAAGAACGGTCTAAATTTTATAAATAACGGTTTTAACGGTCAATTTTAAGTTTGGGTTCGCGTAAGTTGTATATCATTATTCAGCATTTAAAACTTCACCTGTATACCAAATTTCATCAAGAAAGGTCTAAATTTAGAAATAACGGATCTTAACGGTTTTTAACGGTCAATTTTCAGTTTCTGTTCGTGTAAATTGTATGTCATTGTTCAGCGTGTAAAACTGCATCTGTATACCGAATTTTCATCAGGAACGGTCTAAATTTATATAATAACGGTTTTTAACAGTCAATTTTAAGTTTCGGTTCGTGTAAGTTGTATTCATTATTCAGCATTTAAAACTTCACCTGTATACCAAATGTCATCAAGAAAGGTCTAAATTTAGAAAATAACGGATCTTAACGGTTTTGAACGCTCAATTTTAAAGTTTCGGTTCGTGTAAGTTGTATATCATTGTTCAGCGTGTAAAAACTGGATCTGTATACCGAATTTAATCAAGAATGGTCTAAATTTATATAATAACGGTTTTTAACGGTCAATTTTAAAGTTTCGGTTCGTTGTAAGTTGTATATCATTATTCAGCATTTAAAACTACACCAGTATACCAAATTTCATCAAGAAAGGTCTAAATTTAGAAAATAACGCTTTTTAACGGTGATAAATAACAGTCATAAAAACTATCGAATGACCCAATGTTATCCACAGTATGTCCCTCTAGACTCATGCCAAGTTTGGTGGCGAATCTGACGACTCCCTTTGCCGCCAACATCAGAAAAGATTGTATTTTGATCGTTTTTTAGGGGGGCACATGTTGTTAACGGTTTTTAACGGTCATAAATAACTGTCGTAGAAACTGTCCAATGACCCTATGTTACTCGGAGATGTCCCTCTAGGTTCGATGTACCTGTGCAATGTCACAATGGCCATTTGATGAAAAGCAGAGGAAAAAGATGTCTTTGAAACCGTTATAACAGTTTTTGTATGGTTTTTAACGGTTTTCTTTTTTTAGAGATTAGTCCAAAACCATCCTTGGGTCACAACAGACGTAGAGAACTAGTAAATACCAAGTCTAACTCACCAGCCCGAACTAGTTCGGGTGGTGACCTAGACTGGGTATTTACTAGTCTCTAACTAGTAAACCTTACAAACATGCATACTCAGTTTCGGGCGGTTGACTCCAGAATCCGTGTTGTTACGTTCTCTGACAAGTAAGACTTCAATAAACAAAAAAATAACGATTATTTTCAAACATACATACTGTGTTGGAATATCCGTTTTCAATACTAATTTACTAAACTTTTCAGATTGTAGTGTTTGCTCAATCCTTTGTTTTTTTTGTTTGTTTTTAATAACATTATTTTCGCGCAAACATGCATCAAATGCGTCGCTGTCTTTCGTGTAAAATAAAAACTACAGTTTTTTAACTGTTCTCTAAAGTCTTTTAAAACCGAGTTATATTTTGGACATAAAATCCACACACTTATCCCGGCATGTCTTCCACTGAAAGCTAGTTTTGACAAAGTGTTTCTCTTTTTAACTATGTCTCTTTCTGGGTATAAAAAGTTTTGACTGCCTGGGTTCTTTCACAAAGGATATAAAAAAGGTAGAAAGAACACTTGAACCCACTTGGGAGGAGAAGAACTGGGTACTTCGGTTCGTAGAACCTTCAAAGCAGCTAAAGAGAGCGGGTGCAGCTTAAACACAAGTCACTGTCGGAAAAAAAATATGACGTCGATGGAATATCTCAGTGACGAAATAAATATCTTCACCATCCCCCTTCCCCTCACTATCTAGATTCTTTCTCACCTCTTTTTCCAACTACCACCCCCACCCCCACCCCCCCTGCAGTATATCCATACGTCATAATTTATTTCGTCACTGAGATATTCCATCGACGTCATAATTTTTTTCCGACAGTGATTGTGTTTAAGCTGCACCCGCTCTCTTTAGCTGCTTTGAAGGTTCTACGAACCGAAGTACCCAGTTCTTCTCCTCCCAAGTGGGTTCAAGTGTTCTTTCTACCTTTTTTATATGTCTCTTTCTGCCGAACAGTCATCTATAATAAATAGTGTCTGCGTTCCTTTAAACAGTTTATAAAAGTGTTCTAAACACTCACTCAGTTTATTGCTAGGATCAACTAAATATACGTCGTCATCTGTCCATATAAACCTTCTATCATGATATGCTTTGTTCCATTCAAGCGTTGGACAGAAAATTACAATATAATCAAAATTATAGCGATAAACTGTTTGTAATAGGTCTAGGACAATTTTTGTTTTGCCACAACCAGTCTGCCCACAAATCAATGAACAATGAGGGGTTTTTGTCATAAAGTTTAACTGCTCCATAGTTTTATAACAGAATTTAATCTAATCCAGTTATTATGTTTATCATACTCTCTGTCAGAACTTTTTCAGTGTATATAAAATCCTATAAGGCCTAAATGTGTAAGATTAATCCAATTTAGTCCTGTAAGATCGTTTCTATTTAGACTAATATCAATTTTGTCGCTGGTTGTTATGCCCTTAATATCCTCACCGTTGTGAAGAACGACGATGGTAACTTTAAGTTTTTCAACGTCTAAGTTTTGCCAGTTAATAAGAATTCCTTTCATAAGATTGTCACTGACTGCCACAGCTCCATTTCCTGCCTCATCTTTTAAGACAGAATGTCAAATATCATTGTGAACGTGTCTCCTAATTTCTTGCGCGGAAGAACTGTAATTTTGTAGAAGCTTCCTTTAAAACCGTTTCTCTTCTGTGGAGGATGTACTGTTTATTCCCATACGGCGTTATTTCAATATCTTTCCGAATATTGTCCTCTGGCATAAGACTTACATGTAAAGGGCCAGAGTTGAATGCTTTTCTAAAACTTTTTTGACGGTCAAAAAAATGTAAATGGGCTTAAGAATTCAATTTTATGTCCCATTCTAAATATTGTTCTAAGTGCCATTTGCTGTCAGGTTTTCGAACTATTTTATATTCAAACTGGCCAGCATTATTTGCTTCTAGATTGCGTAGTTGTTCTAGTTTAGGAAACCTTTTGTTGTCAAAACCTCTTTGCGTTATAATCACCATCTTTAGTGTACTCAAAACCATACAAAGCGCCTATCTCACCATTCTGTTCAAAGTCTGCAACGTCTGCAAGGTTTTTAATTCTAAAGTTATACACCTCACAGGCGCTAATGTAACTCCCGATTCTTCTGGCCCACGCGACATTATTTTTTAGTACAACTTATTATTTTATTTCCAAAACAATATGCAGGTTATCGCATTTTACGACTTTCCCTGTTTTGTCTGTGATTTTTATATTAAATGATCTGACCTTCCCACAAGCTAATTTTTTAAACTGTAAAAATTTGGGAATTGTATGATTTATAATCGCAATATGCAGCTTTCCCTGACGGAAGAGCTCTTAAAACAGTCGAGGGCCTTCCATCATATAAGTTTTCATCAGTGCTCAGTTCATCCAAATGAACATAGAGTAATGAATGTAATGCAAGATCGAGCGGACTTTCCCCTCATAAGTAGTTTTGCTTTGTGTAACTCTAAATCTATGATTGTCAGCTGCAAAGCCTAACATTTTAGTAGCTCTTTATCAAAATAGTAACCTGCTTCTTCTTCAGGCTTGAATGTTAACATTGTTTTTAGATTTGCATTGTTAAGTTTGAGAGTAATGTCGAAGTTGCTCATTGCTTCTTTTAGTGAGCAAAACCCGTAATAACCATCAGGTATTGTTAACTGGCTAACTTTGGCCCCTGTTTTGTCAACTTTTAGAATCTTATTATTATTCAGGGATTCAGTTATATTAAACCATACGACTTTGTAAAAAATTTCATGAAGTGCGACCATTTTGGTTCCGCAGTCGTTCTTAACAGCATGTTCTAAAAACGAAGGACGGTCTTGGGTTGTTATTGTTACAAACATTTTTAAACGAAATAAAAATGAGTGCGGTCAAATATACTGGCGCTAAATATTCTGTTGGGCCGCACTACAATCTTAAAAATATAACAACTGACACCCTCGACATTTCTGTGACTCAGTCTGACGTCTTTCAAGTAAAGGTGAGTACTCCATTGGACAAATATCTTAACCCGCCTATTAAAAAAGACTACATCGCAAAAGTGTGGTTTAGTCATCCGATGCAATTTTATCAGAACCAGTTAAACTTTGCTGTGTTTTGTGCAACAACTGGGTGTGGAGTGTCGTATGCTGATCATTTAAATCATCCTGATCCTTTGGTGAGGTCAGTGTACAGATTTCATTTTTATTACACCTTCAGACGTATTTTGACTGAACTGCAAGCGCCATTACCAAATGACAAACCGTTTAATCCATTCAGCAACAGAATAGACATGAAGGCTTTTGAAAGGATCTGTAACGAATTCAATATTAATGTTAAGACAGACTTTAGACAAAAGTTGGATCTTAATCATGGCTTAGGCACCCCTTATTTTTGGGGCGTGCACAGAAAGTATAACTATGACTGGCATCCTCCTTACACATCTTTCTCTTCAGGCACAGGTGTTCACCTCGGGTCTATAGAGCAAGAGCATAAAACAGCATGGACAACATTTATCTTGGACACTTCTAAGGGCCTAACTAGAGCAGGAATAGAACGAATAAACGACTCTATTCGTACTTACGTTTGGTGTTTGCTAGGTTCGCAAGTTAGTTAGAAGAAAAGAAAAAGAAACACCCGAAGGTGCTGGGGAGGACACAGTGCTTCTCTGGGTCCTCCCCAGCACCTTCGGGTGTTTCTTTTTCTTTCTTCTAACTAGAGCAGGAATAGAACGAATAAACGACTCTATTCGTACTTACGTTTGGTGTTTGCTAGGTTCGCAAGCACAAACGAGATCGAGCATAACTGATCCTTCTACTGGTTTGATGCACAAAAACAATACTTAGCAAATTTAGAGGACGCCATTAATTCTACAGTTGATTTAGATTCAAGTATAAAAAGGTACCAAAATGTTTTACAGTATGCAAGATCAAAAGTAGACTTTGCTGTTGGCACTGGTTTATACATGCTGCCTTCTGACCTCAGACTCCAGATAGGCACAAAATAAACTACAATAATGAAATCCTTGTGGCAGGCAATGAACAGAAGGTCGGAAAAAACGACATAAAATTCTGAGCCAGTAATATTACAAAACAATAAAAAACAAGATGACCCCCCAATATTAAGTCATCCAATCCCCGTGGCCCAAAGCCAAAGACCGTTGAAGAACACAAAGAAAATAATGACCATGAATATGAAAAGACAGCGCTTGTTTTTGGATTAACGGGCCCTAGGATTACTCCTTCTTTATGTTACTAAATAGTAACCCAACTATTAAGAGAACTAAATGCCCATAAGTGCTCGGCCATAAAGCCAACTACTTTGCTTGCAGTAGACAAAAGCCAGCTAACGACACTCCCTAATATACCAGGTAAAGAGTCTATAGCTTTCCCGGGCTAATTTTTTTTAATAAACTCGCAAGAGATCAAGCTATTTTTTTACCCATGATTTATCAGGCGGTGATGGAGGAGAATGGCGGGGGAGGCACTGGACGTTGACCTCCGCCGCCTGTAATAGCCATCACTAGTGTACTTATTGCAAATCCTAAGGCAGTTATAACGCTTGCTAATGTGATTCCCTGCTCTCTAAACAGTGTTCGTATTCGTTCTGCTAGCGTCGTGTCTTCATATAAAATTCTTTGGATAGTTTCTCTTATTCTGCTCACTTGAGTTCGTAAGTCTTCTCGGTTAGTAGACAACGCTTCTACTCTTGCTGATCTTACTTCTTTAAGCTCTTTAGTTTTTGGATTATTCTTTCTTTAACCTCAAGTCCTAAGTTGGCGTCGTCAGCCTCAGCGAGGTTTTTTTCTTCTCTTTCTATATGCTCATTTAGTTCAGTCAGTTTTGCTAAATTGTTTATTAATTCCCCTCGAAGGTTCTTAAAGTGCGATCAAGGGCTTTTAATTCTCTTATAGAAGCCTTTATATTTTGCTTGGGCAGCGGCGGATCATTTATAGTTGTTAATGCTGTTTTTTCTTCTTCAGTGAGTTCTGCGTCTACTGTATTTATTACTTTGACTGTTGTTTGACTTAAATCTTGAAGTTCCATGTTTTGCATTTGGTTATCTGTTGGGAGTTCCTGTAGTGTGTTTTGAAGTTTAGCAACTGCCTCCCTATCTAATTTTGGTTTAGTAATGCCAAGGCGATTTCGATCTTCCACCCTAAGTCTTTGTCTAATTGTATTCATGCCTACAAACTTTGATGAGTCTCGTTTATCTGTAAGCTGAACACGTTGTCCTTGCTTGTTTTTTACATACAAATGGTCATCTTTTACTTCAAAATCATCAGGGTATATAGTTTCGGGAGGTTCTAGTCCTAAACTTTGGTATAATGATCTGACCTTACTTTCTGTTAATTCACGCCTTTGCCGCGCTTCTACTAATACATCATGTAATGAGAGCCTCAAGCGATGCTGCTCCCAAGGGGAATCACTCATGTCGTCTCCAGGATTAAAATCATAATCTTCATCTTCAATGCCTGCCATGTTTTTAAATAATTAACTTTTTTATTTTGTTTTATAAAAAAATGTCACAAGCATATGGCTCGATTCTTGACCCGCATAGAAGACTGAAAGAGCCCTTTGGTGTGAAGGGAAATAAACGGAATATTACTGTTCCAAATAATCCATCTACTATTGATGCGGATCAAATTCTTACTGTCAAATTTCCAGACCTAGGAGCGGATGAAGTGATTGTGCCAGGATCTGCGCGACTTACTTTCAAAATAGAACTCGAATCAGCAACAGACCCAAACAGAACAGTTGTCCAGAATCTGGGGCGGGCAATCGTTAAGAAAATTTCTATAAAACTTGAGGGGCAAGAAATATTTTCTTTACACAATGCAGACATATTTTTAACCTATTTTGATCTGTGGCTAACCGGGAACGAAAGGGCTGATCTTGCGTTTCAAGGAATCGAAAATGAAGATGCACTAAAACATAGAATAGGCGCCGCAGATGCTAAAGACGGCAAAAGGTATGTAGCCGTAAGTTATGCGTATGGAAATCGCTTTTTCATACCCCTAGATTTTGAGTTGTTAAAAGCGCATGCCCCATACTTTCAAGGGGCATTAAAAGACAGAACTATATGAACTAACTTTTAATGACTACAAATATGTTATTATATCTGAAGACACCGAAGCAAAGTACAGCATTTCTGACATCTCGTTAGAGTTTGACGTTGTTAGCAACCCTGACTTAGCGAGGTTGATCCAGCAACAATATCAGTCAAAATTAGCAATATATTACGAAAGAGTGATTCATCATTCTAGATATCCTAAAAGCAGGGCAGACACTATATGGAATTTTAGTTTTAGTGCCTCAGCAAGTTCGCTTAAAGGTATTTTATTGCTGTGTGAAGATGAAGAACCATTCAAAGACAAACTGAAAATTTTATTAATCCTAAAATAACAAAAGTGCAATGTACAATTGAGGGTAGTCTAACCAAATCTACGCTAGCGGGCTTAAACCTTATCAGCATTTTGATGAAAAAAGAAAACTGTTCGGAGGCGGGAGGTGTAAAAATCCAACAGTTGACCTTGTGTCTAAGATCTACATCTTCACAGCGTTAGACTTGATCATTATTTAACAACGAAATACGGTTTATGGATTGACTAAGGTCAACAGAGGATAATCAGTTACATGGAAGCGGGAGAACTGTCAGAGACATATAAACATTCAAATTGATAAAGAAAATTAGGTCGATAAACCACTTAACGTGTATTTGTTTTTAATATATGATGCACAGCTAAATATTCAAAATAACAGATTAAAAGATATAGTATACTAAATTATTTTTTATTTTTAAAAGCATGTCTGTTCAAGTTTATCCAATGTGCCTACAGCACCGGAGTCGCCAAGAGAAGAGATAGCAGGCGTTTCTGCCGCTATAGAAACCCCCAACATAAAAACCTTCAGATTAACCAACATTACACAAATGCAACAAAAACTAGAGCAGGACCTTTCAAAATACAGCAAAGCCAAACGAAGGTATTCTGCTGCTTTTAATGCTGTTACCTATGTTAATACTGGAGCATCGACTATTAGTGCTGCATCGGCAGGAACGAGTGTAGGCCTCTTAGCAACAGGCATAGGTGCACCCGCAGCTTTACCTCTAGGCGGTATGTCTTTAGCTCTTGGCCTGTGTTCATTAGCTGTAGGTGCTGCTAGCAAAAAATTAAAAACTAAACTCCAAAAGCACACAGCTATGGTTCAACTGATAACAGCTAAACTTAGTTCCTTCAATCTGATAATAAATAAAGCACTAGCTGACTCAAACATCACGGATGAAGAATTTAATCGTTTACAGGCCGATTTTGATGACTACAAAATACAAAAGTTTGATCTTCAAAGAAAGGCAAGGACAAGTTTTTCTCAACAGCCAGACCCTGAGCAGATAAAAAAAGGAATGTTTAAAAAAAGTAAACGAAACATTAAACTCTGTTCTAAACAGCCTCACATTTAACAACGCCAAAGGGTGTTTATACTTTAGTTTATGAGTCCAAGCGCAAAAAGACCGTTGATATTGATTCTGATTAAGTATTTTTTTTAATTTAAATAAATATTTTGAGTTAGAAAAGAAACTCAGCATGGATAAGATATATGAAGGTCCAGACGAATTGTTTGAAGCGATGCGTAAGGAAGAAGATTTAACAAAATCTTAAATGATATCAGTCTAGAAGTCATTGATCCAGCAAACGTACAGGCAAGTGTTGCTCATGCTATTTCTCAAGTTCCAGGTAAACTAACAATAGACCCGCCAGTTAAAGTAAAATTAGCTGTTTTAATCGACTATGTAACAATAAATGAAGAAAATCTAGAAGTCTGGGTCTCGACTAAACAACAGACTATTCTTTCCTTTAATGACTTAACACCTGGTTGGGCAGACCAGCTGCTTACACAGTTTGATGTGGCCGCCGAAGAAGCCAAAATGAGAGGCTCTGGTTGGTCAGAGGGCGAAGTCTTAGAGATCAGATTAAAACAGGCTAAGTATGCACCGATTGTAGGCAAGGCTTACATTCCGCTACCTCCAGCATTAGTTGCAAAAAGAGCAGTTTTAAACATAAAGAATACAGACGACAAATGTTTTATGTGGTGTGTCTCTCGCAAGGCTGCATCACGTCGGCAAAAACGCAGAGAGAGTGTCTAACTATGAACCTTACATCAATGATCTTAACTTTAGTGGAATATCCTTTCCTGTTAGCGTGGACAAAATTGATCAGTTTGAAGAACAGAATCATCCAATAACTGTTAATATCTACACATGGGATGAGGAAACAAATCTACTGCCTATTAGAGTGTCCAAGGACAGCCCAACGATTGGCGAACCAGGCAAAAATCATGTACTGATGTTTTCGTCAGCAGGGCTACCGCATTACACATTGATACGCACAATGAGTAGACTAATGCAGCATACTTCAAAGGATGGGCATAAACAGAATTCTGTAGAAAATGTTTAACAAGAATTCCATCTGTTCAAGCTGCAATCGAACATAAGAAACATTGTATCGGCCCAGTTGACTGTAATACAGAACTAATTACGCCCCAGAAGGCAGTAAAGTTAGTTTTAAGAACTGGAAATGGATGCAAACGAGCCATATGTTGTTTACGCAGACTTCGAGTCGCTTATTGTTCCTTATGAAGGGCCAACCCCACAGAAACTTCCAAAAACAGACAAAAAGAGTAATCACCAGATTTGTTCATTTGCCTTCGTTATTGTCAGGTCGGATGGCGCTCATTCAACGCCAGAATTATATAGAGGCCCTAATGCTGCAGAAAACTTCTTAGAACGCATGCAGCAATTGCGTAATGATTGTTCTAATAATCTGAATTTATCTGAAATCATAATGACGCCTGAATACCAACAACAGTATGACTCAGCCACTCACTGTTGGATTTGTGGTTTAGAACTAATGTCTAACAGTGAAGACATGACAGCAGAGAAAGCCAATCCGACAGTAAGAGACCATGATCACATTAGTGGGAAGTTCAGAGGAGCAGCGCACAACAACTGCAATCTTCAACTAAGGTTTGACCCAAGGACATGGAAGCTGCCTGTATTGTTTCATAACTTGCGGGGTTACGATTCTCACCTTATAATGCAAGCAGTAACCGACGCCTTCAAGGTAACATGCATTGCACAGTCATCAGAAAAGTACATGTGTTTTACTTTAAATAACATGTCTTTTTATGACTCTATGCAGCACATGATGGGATCATTAGAGTCGCTGGCTATGTCCTTACAGTCCTGCCCAATAACGGAAGAATATTTTGACCCAACTCTCGTTAGAAAGGGCGTTTACCCTTATGAGTACATGAACAGTTGGGAAAGGTTTGATGAAGACTCACTTCCGCCTAAAGGCGCGTTCTTTTCTAGTCTTAGAGGAAAGGACATCAGTGATTCTGATTACCAGCATGCTCAAGATGCGTGGCAGAAGTTAGAATGTAAAACGATGGGAGACTATCATGATTCATACTTGATGGCTGACGTTTGTTTGTTGGCGGACGTCTTTGAAAATTATAGAAAGACCTGCATGAAACATTATAGCCTAGATCCTGCGCATTACATTTCTGCTCCCGGGATGAGTTGGGACGCTTTCTTAAAGTTTACTGGAGTACAGATTGATTTATTGTCTGACCTGCCAATGATTCAGATGATTGAAAACGGATTGCGTGGAGGAATTAGTATGGCGTCGCATCATTACTGTAAAGCAAACAACAAATACTTGGACGACTATGATCCGAGTAAAAGGTCTAACTATCTCATGTATTTAGATGCAAACAATCTGTATGGGTGGGCTATGGCGCAATCACTTCCATTACGCAACTTCAAGATGTACACAGAAGACAATCCGAAAAATATTCAAAAGGCATTAAAGTGGTTGGGCAGTTTGGCGCCAGATCAACAGCGTGGTTTCATTCTAGAGTTGACTTAGAATATCCTCACGAACTCCATGACCTGCATAATGACTATCCTTTAGCAGCAGAAAGCCTAAAGATGGCGAAAACAGAGCCGCCTAAACTTGTGCCCAATCTTCGAGGTAAAAAAATTATGTCTGTCATTACAGACTTCTACAATTTTATTTAAGACATGGTTTGAAGTTGACAGCAGTTCATCGTATAATTGCTTTTGATCAAGAACAGTTCATGAAACCATACATCATGAAGAACACGATCTCAGAACTAAATCCACAGATGCTTCAGAAAAAGACTTTTTCAAGCTGATGAACAACAGCTGTTTTGGAAAGACTATGGAGAATCCGCACAAGCGTAAAGATGTCAGATTGGTCACCAGAGAGAACGAAGCAATTAAGCTGACTTCAAAACCTAATTATCAGGACTTCAGAAGATTTCATGATCAGCTTTTTGGCATAATGATGAAAAAAAGAAAGTCAAATTAGACAAACCTGTATTTATTGGGTTTACTGTTTTAGAATTATCAAAGCTTTTGATGTTAGAATTTCTTTATGACTACTTTAAACCCTTGTATCCAGAGTCCAGAGTACTTTACACAGATACAGATAGTTTTGTTATAGATATCCCTACTGAAGACATCTATAAAGACATGGAAATAGAAGTAGCTAAAGGGCATGCAGGATGGTACGACACATCTGATTACCCTAAAGATTCGCCTTTGCATTCAATTACTAATAAGAAGGTTTTTAGGAAAGATGAAGGATGAATTATCTGGAGGGGTGATTAAGGAGTTTATTGGTTTAAGATAAAAAATGTACAGTATTTCGAGCCAGAAGAAAACCATTAAGAAAGCAAAAGGAATATCTCGCAGTGTTGTGCAGTCAAACATATCGCATGACAACTACAAAGAAGCATTGTTTGACAATAAGACTTTTCATCATGACAACGTAAAACTACGATCTAATCTACATGAGATCGACACAACGGCTGTAACAAAGAAGTCATTAGATAGAACAAACACAAAACGCGTGTTTGTTAATCCCGAGTTTTCATATGCAATCGGACATTGGAGAACAGCATAATTATATATCTTCTTCGGGTATATATTCGGGTCCATATTTTTCATCAACTTTATCTAGAAGATCAATCATATCATCTTCCAATTCAGACAAATTTTTTCTCATGTTTGCTTGATGCGCTCGATTTTTTTTATTATTTCAAGATATTCTTTATCCCATGTTTGATAATCAAAATTTGGGATTTTGGGTTGTAGGTGATCTTGATGCATTGCAATGTGCTGATGAATCCTCGCAAATGTTGCACTAATAGCAGAACTCAAATCAAATGATTCTTTTATTAATTCGAAGGTCTCTTTCTTTATCATTCTTGTTTCATTCTGCGCTTCCTTCTGAGCTTCCATTTTAGACTCAAATATATTTAAGTACATTAAAGAATTAATTAAGCAACTGGAACCGTGTCTGGTGGGATTATCTGCAGTTCTTCCTTTACAAAAGATCTTTGAGGAGCTGGTTGTTTTGTTGTGTCAGTTTCTCGTAAATAATACACGGGCGGATTCATTTTTACAATTCTTTTTATTTCATATGGATCAACACTCCAAACTGGATCGGTTGCCCTGATGCGAGTGTCCCCTTCTGCTTCCCCCGGTAAATAAAGGTACCTTACTTTTAAACCAAACGGTAATAGTTTGCTGGTTGTACTGGAGTCTTCAACAACATTTATTGTTTGTTTTTGATTGCTTGTACTGGTTTTAGCCCCGTTAATTTAAATTCTTCATTATTCATTGCGCGCAAAACTGAGGGCAGTCTTCTGACCCATTGTGTGTTGCGAGAATTGTCAATAAGCTCTCTGTGATACTGGTAGGAGAAAAGTCTTTCAGCTAACTGTTTGTTAAAGTTTTCAACTAAAGCCTGTGATCTGTGAACTCCTGGAATGCCTCTTTTAATGGTAACTCTATATGTTTTAACAATAATTGGTTCACTTGACCTTTAAATTCTTTTCCATCATCAACTTGAATCATGTGAGGGTAAGTTAGCGGGCCTCGTTGGTATATCAGTTGTATAGCGACAGCAACAGCAGAAGCACTCTTTTGTGTTAAAGGTTCCGCATCTTTGTATCTTGAAGCTATGTCAATGACTGTGAGTGCGTACTTAAATCTTTTTCGTCTAATCGTATCATGGGGTAAATATAGAAGGTCCATTTGATGGGTGTCGTTCGGTATTGTATTCACAAAGTGTGGTCTCTGTATTCGTTTAGGTGCAGGTAAATAAATTTGCCAAATCGCTTGTTTAGATAACCATTCTTTTGCTTATTGTTCCTGACAACCCCGCTGCCTGCTAGCTTTTTTAATTGCGTGATTCCTTCCAAGATCCTTGATGCGAATAAAGATCTTGTTCATTTTATTCAGCCAATATTTATGCGCAACAAAATACACAACGGTCATACCAAAGCAAATAAACCGATTTCCTTGCATCTTTGTTTTATCTGATGGCTGATAAAAGTCGCTAATTTTGTGGGGCAATGTGTCTCGATTGTTTGCCAGTTACTAGATAATATATCTTTAGTGCTTGCTCAACAATCTACCATTTGTAAGCTGCATAAGCCCCTGTTTTTCATTTTTGTCTTTAATAAAATCAAACTGCTCAATTCTCTGCTTTTCATAGTGATCTTGTGCTGCGCTAGTTTGCTCCACAGCTTTGTTTATGTCTTTTTCCTCCTCGCATCATCCCGCAGTTACTAAAATGCGTAGTTACTTCCGCTAAAAAAGCAACGCATTCACGAAGGGGGGGGCGGCACCACCCTAATCATCATTACAGTGAAGCCATTTTTTTATAAATGTAAATTTTTTTAAGTTAAGCATATTGATACTGTCAGGAATTATTCCTTGCTTAACTATAAAATCTTTCGTAGCAAAATGAAGCTGTAATCACAGCAATCAGCTTTGGCTGAGTTCTTCAAAGTCTAGTTTGCCCAGAAGCTCTGGGTTTTATTTTAACAGGTGAACCCGCTAAAGAAAGAATCAAAGCCCTAGTAAAAGCACAAAGAAGAGCAAACAATTCTTTAGCGCGAGCCTGGTTCTTTTCAGTAAACCTGGTAGCCATATGTTTAAAATTACAACACAAGCACAGAAGTCATAAGAGCACAAGTAAAACCACCACGTCCTTCCAGCGTCACTCTCTGCGTAACTCTAAGTAGGGGGGGGCTTTTGCTAACAGCAAAATAGTCTTGCTGACTGTTACTCTATAAACAACCGATCACGTGAAACATCTACCAAGTACAACGCAGCAAACCCGATAATTATCTCTCCCTTTACATGTTCTTACTAGCAGCACTAGCCAATTAGGGTTGTGGGCCCCATCATTTACCCCTTCTCATATACCTGTGACAGAGGCCCACAGTCGGTAAGTGACGCAGTGAAAAACACGCTAGGATAAGTGAGTGGATTTATGTTAGAAATATAACTCGGTTTAAAAGAAAAAACACAGAGATTATAGCAAAAACTAAAATCTGAAAAGTTTAGTAAATGAGTATTGAAAACGGATAATCCAACACAGAATGTATGTTTGTAGAAAATCGTTATTTTTGGTTATGAAGTCTTACTTGTCAGAGACGTAAAAACACGATTCTGGATTCAACCGCCCGAAACCGAGTATGCATGTTTGGGTAAGGTTTACACTAGTTAGAGAACTAGTAATACCCAGTCTAGGTCCCAGCCCGAACTATTCGGCTGGTGAGTTAGACTGGTATTTATAGTTCTCTGACGTAACCTGCTTAATTTCAAGAGATCGGGTTCTAAACAGCTTCTTTATAGTTTGGGGTGTTTTTAACGGTTTTTAACTGTTATAAAAAGCGTTTTTTAACTGCCAAATAACGGTGTCCCACCGACCCCTGAGTCCCTGCCCCTACAGGGGGACGGGTCTAGATGGGAGTGAAGAAGTGACTTTTAAGGTTCCCTTTGGATGCCGACAACAAGAAACCCAGCACCCTGCTCTGTCAAGCGTGGGTCAACGGTTGCCAAAGTCATCAAAGAGCTGGCAACAGTCCATAATTTATGAAGCTCCCATGACCCACAAAGCTGTCTCTACGAAGGCCCATTGACCCTACCTGCAGGACATCACCCAGTGCACAGTCCCAGTGGGAGGCATCTCAACCTGTTCTGTGGGGACTTTTTCAGCAGATCCTCCCTGTCGTCCTCACTGGCACCATTCCAACATTGTCAACACACTGTCTGAAGAATGTCGAGCAAGATTGTTAAACTCTAACCACCTATATGAGAGCCCACTGTTCTGGAAACCCCAGACAGCAGCTTCGCCAAACTTCTGCTTGAACATTGGCAATGGCCTTTGATCATGTTTTCCAGATACTATATTGGTCCCACCAGCACTATCCAGTTTTATGATAGCCAGGAAGGATCTGATAGAAGCAGCAACCGCGGCTTCTTCATGCTCACTGTGCAACTCCAGACTGGTTAGCGGAAAGGGCCATAATCCTCCTCCCCTAACGAGACAGTCAACAGGCATGACAGAAAAATCGTAGTCTGACTGTCCCTGAAGAGGAACTCTGTACAGATCTGTTGACTCAGCCAAGAATGATGATGAGGGAGTCCTTATCCACAAAACTCCTGAACTCCATGAGATTTTCAGACTTCCACCACATGAACTTTGCTGAAATCTGATCCCCATTAACATTCTCCGGTGACAGGACCCGCACAGGTGATCATGCACCCCGAATTGTCTTCCCCAGACTGCACAGGACTTGTAGAAGCGAAAATCTCATGTGGCCCCCACAAAGGTGAACCGTGCTGCTCACAGAATCCTCTGGAACCATGAACTCACCCCTGGCCATTCCAGTTCTGACGGCTTCATTTTCCCCATGAAACCACTCGCTCTGACAATCATCAGATCCACGGTCAACATTATCATCCCGTGGGTAACCTGACCGTCCCGTGTTACACATGGAATATTCTGGGCGTTTGCAGCATCACGAACCTGGAAACGAGAAACCACTGACAAACTTGCGGCCAAACAGGAACCAAAATGTTGTTGTGTCTACCCAGAGCCCGCCAATAACATGATACATCGTGATAAATGCAAACTTTGGCACATGGGGTCATTTTCAGTTGGATTTAACGTCCGTGCCCAAATCAGGATATGCAATGGTCTGGGTCCATTCACATAACCTGCACCGCAGGGCCAGGGTGGACATCGGGGTCAACCTATGGTCATTTAAGCTGGAACATTCCACGTGAAAAATTCCAAGACCAAGCCGGGATCGAAACCACGACCCTTTGAATCATGAGTCCAGCACCTTATCCACTAGGTTTATGGCGGTCCCCTACAAGTTATCATTTGGAGCATTTCAATCAAGGATTTGAGAATGCATCGATAATTCGCAAATACAGCAATCCCTCTATGGACTGTGTATCGCATTACGAAAAAAATTCGTGAGGGAAAACAGATTAATGTGACGGGGCTAGAAGGGAGTGGGCGTCCGAAGAAATTGGGTTAATAGATATTGAGGCTGGGGCAATTGGTTCAGCCTGGGAATAACGAAACAAACCCAAGCTGATTTTGTAGTATTGTCCTTTTGAGTGTGAGAGAAATGGGTGCCAGAAAAATGCAGATATACCGATATACCCTAGCGAAGCGGGTACACCGCTAATCTAATATAAATGGCAAAATCCTGTGTGCGTGTGTGTGTGTGAGTGTGTGTGTGTTTACGCTATAGACACAAAAAACGGCTTCAACCGATTGTAATGAATTTGGCAGTACCTGATGTGACCCGAGGATGGTTTTTAGGCTAATCTCTAAAAAAAAAAAAAAACCCCGTAAAACCGTATTAAAAAACTGTTATATAAACGGTTTCAAAGCCATCATTTTCCCTCCTTTTCATCAAATGGGGCCGTTGGACATCGCACAGGTACAGACTACTTCTCTAAAAATTAGAACCGTTTGTCACGAGTTTTGTCACGAGGACCTACGAACGCTTGACCCCTCAGGTGGCGAAATATCATTTATTTAATTGTCGTCTTGATGTCGCGTGTCCGTCCTTAAATGGGCCTGTGTGCGTTGCTCCTTAATGTAGTTCAGCTCAGGTTTAGGTTTACCTTTCTCTATCTCTCTCTCTATTCCACTGCCCGTGTCCAATTCATCCTGCAGGTTTCACGGGTGTCTGGTACCTTATCTCTCGAACTTGCTGTCTATGGCCTCTCACCTGTCTCTTTACCTGCCGCACGTGCAATATTCTCTTTTAGCTTGAGTTCTCACTGTGACGTAGGGTGGCAAGTTGGCCTTGCCATCGGTGAGAGTCAGGTTTTTTCTCTCACTCAAGCGGAAGCTGACCACACAGACAGAATATTTGCCCCTAAATATTAGATATATATAACTAATATACAAAATGGCAAATTCTGTGGTGCGAGTGTGTGTGTGTGTACGCTATAGACTCAAAATACGGCTCAAAACCGATTGTAATGAAATTTGGCAGTTACGTCAGATTGTGACCGAGCAATGGTTTTTGGGCATAATCTCTAAAAAAATAAAACCGATTAAAAACCGTAAAAAAATGTTTATAACGGTTTCAAAGACATCTTTTTTCCTCTCTTTTCTCCAAAATAGCCGTTGTGACATTGCACACGTACAGGACGGCTGGGGCTCTAAAATGAGAACCGTTATTTTGGCAGTTACAAAAACCGTTATTATAACAGGAAAACCGTAAAAACACCTAACCCTATAAAAGAAACCTGATTAAAACCCGATCTTCTTGAAATTTAGCAGGTACTCTCTGTTTGACCCTAGATGGTTTGGGGCTGAATCTCTTAACAAAAACATAAAACCCGGTTTAAAACCGTTAAAAATCGTGTTTATAACTGGTTTCAAAGAAATCTTTTTTCCTCGCTTTTCATCAAATGTGCGATTGTGACATTGCAACAGGTACATCGAACCTAGAGGGACAATCTTCCCAGTAACATAGGGTCATTGACAGTTTTTTCTACGACAGTTATTTATGACCGTTAATTAAAAACCGTTAACAACCGTACCCCCCTAAAAACATAAAAAATACAATCTTTTCTGATGTTGGCGGGCAAAAGGAGTCGTCGGATCGCCACCAAACTTGGCATGAGTCCAAGGGAACAAACGTGGATAACATGGGTCATTCGATAGTTTTATGACCGTTATTTATCACCGTTAAAAGCTTATTTTCTAAATTTAGACCTTTCTTGATGAAATTTGTATACCTGGTGTAGTTTTTTAAATGCGAACAACGATGTGCAACTTACACGAACCGAACTTAAAAAATTGACCGTTAAAAAACCGTTATTATAATCCATTTTAGATCATTATTGATGAATTCGTATACAGATGCAGTTTAACACGACTGAAAATGATATACAACAACACGACCGAACTAAAATGACCGTAAAAAACCGTGTATTATATTAAATTTAGACCGTTCCTGATGAAATTTCGGTATACAGATGCCGTATTTAAACACGCTGAACAATCATATACAACTTATACGAACGGAAACTTAAGAATTGAAACGTTAACAAACCGTATAAAATAATACATTTAGACCGATCCTGATGAATCCGGTATACAGATGCAGTTTTTCCAGCGCTGACAATGATATACAACTTACACGACCGAAACTTCAACTTGTGCGATAAAAAACCGTTAAGAATCCATTTTATTTTCTACATTTAGACCTTTCTTGATGAATTTGGTATAACAGGTTCAGTTTTATCATGCTGATCAATGATACAACGAAATATAAACAGACTCAACGTTTAAGAATTGACCGTTAAAAACCGTTTATTATATTAAATTTAGACCGTTCCTAATGAAATTCGTATACAGTCAGTTATACACGCTGATCAATGATAAGACAACTAATAGAACAGCAACTTAAAATTGACCGTTTAAAATCCGTTAATTTCTCAAATTAGAGATGTGAAGTCCCCTGCAGAGGATTTCAGAAATGCTCCGAAGTTATGTGATGCTCTGCATACCCTCGTTATTTTTGTCTGTCCAACCAGACCATAGTCAGACATTTTTCGGCGTCCGTGGGGCAGAGCTGACCGTTACCGTGTTTTACACATAAAATGTTCACGTTGCGCATCACGAACTGGAACGCAGTAAACACTGACTTAACCTTGCGCCAAACAGGGAGAACCAGAAAATGTTTGTCAACCCTGAGGCCCTCCAATAGACATAATAAGACGTGAAAATGCATCTTTTCAGAGATGGTCATGGTTGAGTTGGGTTTAACGTCCGTCCAAAATCAAGATATGCAGACGGGTGGTCCTCAATAGCCTGACACCATGCAGGGCAAGGGTGGATATCGGGGTGAACAATGGATATTTTAGTTGAAAAAGATTCCATCGAAAAATTCCAAGACCAAACCGGATTCGAACCCGACCTTTGGATCATGAGTCCAGCGCCTTATCCACTAGGTTATGGCGGCCCCAACACAGTTGTCATTTTGGAGCGCTTCAATCGAGAATTGAAGAATGCATCGGTAAGTTCATTAAGAACAGGCAGTCCCTCTGTCGACTGTGTATCTTATTACGAAATAAAAAAATGTGAAAGTAAAAATTGATTGAGAGGCAAGAAGGTCATAGAGCAGGGTGAGGACAGCTACCCCAATACAGGAATGCGAGAGTCCTGATGGAGGACATACTGGACTGTGAAGCTTGGCAGAGAAGCAATCATCTTACCAACAAGTGGTGTCCTGCCTACGACCCCTACCTCCGACAATAGTTCAACTGCCACATCATGTGGAATATGCGTAGCATAAAAGTCCCTCAAGTACGTTCTGAGTAATTCAACAAGGGCACAGACCAAGCCGTCTTCCAACTCCAAGCCACTCAGGCAGTGAAGGAGCAGCTCAACAACCTCCAGTGTCGTTTAGAATCCAAATGTACCAGAATGCCCACTAAGTTGGCAGCATCGAGGCGACCTGGACACTCCTGGGATCTGACCTGGCATGAGCGCATCACCATGTGCAGAGACCCCGCTGTCCCATTGGAGAATGGGATACAATGGGTCTACTTCAATTCCTCACACACCGCAGCGCAAAGAGCACAGCTCTCCCCCAAAGCAACCCTGACCGCCATCTTTAGCCTAGACTCTCAAGACCCTACAGCACGCGAGCTTGAAGTACGAGGAAGTCCCTGAGCACTTTACATGGATGTCCACCAGAATATGTGGAAGAACGCAAAGGGCCCTGCCAATACCGCGATTGTACAGCACAGTCCTCGCCAGGGGAGAGTGCACTTCTTGAGGCTTCTACACAACGATATGAAGACCCCGTTTCGTACGAGGAGCTGAAGATTGTCAACGCTATCGCACAAACATTTTTCGAGATGCTTGCAATGCTCTTGGACTCCTAGAAGATGACAGTCATCTAACAACTTGCCCTGGAGAAGCCTCCATCTCTCAGAGGACCCCGAATGCTGCGTGACTTCTGTATTATCCTGGTGGGCTTGCAACCCCAGTAACCAGGCAACCTGTAGAACCTCTTCAGAGACCAACTTGCTAGAAGATGTCCTCTTCCAATCCGAAGAGATGTCATTATGAAGCCGCAGTACACAGATGCCAATCTACAACCAAGCTCTTACTGTGAATTCAGCACGAAACACTTCCTTCTAGGGTGCAAGTCTACAGAGATTATGGGAAATGCCCACAAGTCACACAACAACAAACTGTCCTCGAGAATTCAACCGCGAGACCAACTACGACACTGCTGCACCCGGGCAGCACTGATGACAGCGACGAAGCTGACAGCTGACCAGAGAAACGTACGACAGCTTTAAGCCCATGGTGAGCAGAGGCATGATCCCACAGCATGCAGCAACATAATGTTCCATTGATGCTCCATGGAGGGACAGGAAGGACCTTCAATCCTTGATCTTATCCTGAACAGGCATCCGCTCCATGGGCAAAATAGTGCTAGCCACAGCATCCAGTGGCATTGCCGCTACTCTTTTGCCCGGTGGCGACGATACAACACTTTTCAGGTCCCTTTGGATGCCGACAAGGCAGAAACGCAACCTGCTCTGTCAAGCGTGGGTCCAACGTTGGCCAAATCCATCAAAGAGGCTGCAACCGTCATAAATTGATGAAGCTCCCATAACCACAAAGCTTCTACGAGGCCAAGGACTCTATGGTGCAGACACCACCCAAGTGCACAGGCCAGTGGGAGGCATCTCAAACGCAGACCTTAAAAAATGATCGTTAAAACCGTTAAGATCCGTTATTTTCTAATTTAGACCTTTCTTGATGAATTTGGTATACAGGTGCATTTTACACGCTGATCAATGAATAGGCAACTATATGAACAGAAACTTAAAAATTGACGTTAAAACCATTATTATATAAATTTTAGACTGTTCCTAATGAAATTCGTATACAGATGCAGTTTTACACCTGAGCAAATGATATACAACTTACACGAACGAAACTTAAAATTGGCGTTAAAAACGGGCGAGTTAAGATCCGTCATTTCCGCTAAATTAGACCTTTACTTGATGAAATTTGATATACAGGTCAGCTTTACACGCTGGATACAAAGATCTCGGCAACTTATATGAACCAGAAATTAAAAATTGACCGAGTTAAAAACCGTATTAATAATTTAGACCGTTCCTAATTGAAATTCGGTATACAGATTGCAGTTTTAACAACACACGCTGAGCAATGATACACAACTTACACGAACGAAACTTAAAAGTGAGCGTTAAAAACCGTTAAGATCCTTATTTTAAAATTTAGACCTTACTTGATGAAATTTTGGTCTATACAAGGTGGTCAGTTTTACACGCTGATCAACGATAGTCACTTATATGAACAGAACCTTAAAATTGACCGTTTAAAAACCGTTATTATATAAATTTAGACCGTTCCTAATGAAATTCGGTATACAGATGCAGGTTTTACACGCTGAGCAATGATACACAACTTACAACGAACGGAAACTTAAAATTGAGCGTTAAAAACCGTTAAGAATCCGTTTATTTTCTAAATTTAGACCTTTCATGATGAAATTATGGTATACAGAGGTGCAGTTTTACCGCTGATACAATGATAAAGGCAACTAATATGAACAGAATTTAAAATTGACCGCTAAAATCCTTAATTTCTCAATTTAGAGAATGGGTAGTCTGCAAGAGGATTTCAGAAATACACCGAAGTTATGATGCACGCAAATACCCTCTTATTTTTGTCTGTCACAAAGCCATATCAGACATTTTTCTCTCCGTGGGGCAGATCGGACCGTTCCGTGTTTTAACACAAAGAATGTTTTACTACGTGCAGCATCACGAACTGGAAGCGCAGAAACACTGACTATACTTGCGCCAAACAGGGAGACCAGAAATGTTGTCTAACTCCAAGGCCCTCCAATTAGACATAATAGATCGTGAAATGCAATCTTTTCACAGAGATGTCATGTTTGAGTTGGGTTTAACGTCCGTGCCAAAATCAAGGATATGCGACGGGTGGTCCCTCACATTAGCCTGACACCTGCAGGGCTCCCCAGGTGGATATCGGGGTGACCTATGGTTATTTTAGCTGACAAGATTCCACGTGAAAATTTTCCAAGACCCAAACCGGGATTCGAAACCACGACCTTTGAATCATGAGTCCCAGCACCTATATCCACAGGTTATATGGCGCCCCTAACAATGTCAATTTTGGAGGCACTCAATGCCAAGGCATTGAAATGCATCGTAAGTTCACAACGTACAGCATCCCTCTATGGACTGTGTAACGCATTACAAAAAAATTCGTGAGGAAAACAGATTAAGAGGCAAGACGGGAGTGGGGTGGGCGTCCGAAAAATTGGGTTAAGTAGATAGGAGGAGGCTGGGGGCAATTGGGTTCACATGGGGACAACGAAACAAACCCCAGCTGAATTTTATGTCTTGTCTTTTAAGTGGAGAGGAGAGAGGGGTGGCCAGAAAATACAGATATACCCGTGCGAACCGGGAACCAACCGGCCAGTATCTAATATATAAAATGGCAAATAATGTCTGTGTGTGTGTGGTGGTGTGGTGTGTGAGTGAGTGTGTGTGAGTGTGTGTGTGTAACGCTTATAGACTCACAACGGGCTCAACGATTGTAATGAAATTTGGCAGGTACTCTGTTGTGACCCGAGGATGGTTTTGGGCTAATATCATAAAAAAAAAAACCGTTAAAAACCGTTAAAACCCTGTTATAACGGTTCAAAGACATCCTTTTTCCTCTTGCTTTTCTTCCAATACCGTTGTGGACATTGCACATGTACAGGACAGCTCTCTACAAATGAGAACCGTTATTTGGCAGTTACAAAAACGTTATTTAAAACAGTTAAAAACCGTTAAAAACACCTAATCCTATAAAAGAAACTGGTTTTAAAACCTGATCTTCTTGAAATTTAGCAGGGTAACGTCTGTTTTGACCCAATGGGGGGGGATGGTTTTGGGACTAATCTCCACTAAAAAAAATAAAACCGTTAAAAACCGATAAAAAAATCGGTTTATAACGTTTTCAATAGATATCTTTTTCCTCTGCTTTTCATCAAATGGCTGTTGTGACATTGCACATGTACCCTCGAACCTAGAGGGACATCTCCCGAGTAACATAGAGGTCATTGGACATTTCTACGACAGTTCTTTATGACCGGTTAATTAAAACCGGTTTACAACACGTAACCCCCCTAAAAACGATAAAAAATAAAATATTTTCTGATGTTGGCGCAAAAAGTCGTCGGATCGCCACCAAACTTGGCAGAGTCTAGTATAGAGGGACATACCTGGATAACATTGGGTCATTCGATAGTTTTTATGACCGTTATTTATCACTCCGTAAAAGCGTTATTTTCTAAATTTAGTCCTTGTCTTGAGAAAATTTGGTATACTGTGTAGTTTTTAAAATGCTGACAAAGAAGTAACAACTTCCACGAACCGAAACTTAAAAATTACCGTTAAAAATCGATTATCAAATAAATTTAGACCGTTCCTGATGAAAGTCGGTATACAGATAGCAGTTTTTACACGCTGAACAATCATATACAACTTATACGAAACGGCAAACTTTAAAAATTGACCGGGGGGCTAAAAACCGTTAATTAAATAAATTTAGACCGTTCCTAATCAATTACGGTAATACAGATGCAGTTTTACACGGCTGAACAATGATATACAACTTACACGAACGGAAACTTAAAAATAGCGTTAAAAACCGTTTAATCCGTTAATTTTCCTAAAATTTAGGACCTTTCTTGAGAAATTTGGTATACAGTGCAGTTTTTACCACTCCAGATCAATGAAGGCAACAAAATGAACCGAAACTTAAAAATTGAACCGTTTAAAAACCGTTATTATATAAATTTAGACCGTTTCCCTAATCAAATTCGGTATACAGATGCAGTTTACCCACGCTGAGCAATGATAACACAACTTACACGAACGAAACATAAAATTGACTTAAAAACCGTTAAAGATCCCTTATTTTTCTAATTTAGACCTTTCTTGATGAAATTTGGTATACAGGTGCAGTTACACGCTGATCAATGATAGGCAACTTTATATGAACAGAAACTTAAAAAATGATGGACCGGTAAAAACCGATATTATATAAATTTAGAACCGTTCCTAATGAAATTCGGTATACCATGCATTTTACAACGCTGAGCAATGTGAAACACAACTTACATACACGAACGGAAACTTACAATTGAGCGTTAAAAACGAATAATCCGTTTATTTTCAAATTTAGAGACCTTTCTTGATGAAATTGGTATACAGGTGCATTTTTTACCACGCTGATAATGATAGGGCAACTAATATGAACAGAAATTAAAAATTGAACGCAAAATATGGTAATTTTCAATTTAGAAGATGGTTGGTCACGACCGACCCCTGGAGGTCTGCCCTGACGGGACGGTCCTAGGTGGGAGTGAAGGGAAGTGACTGAACCTCACACGCCCTGCAAGAGACCACACAAAAAAGATATACGATACAACACCCCATTTATATCACCACCACATACAGCCATAAATAAGCATTCCAACACACACAACATGCACAATCACAATCACGCATTCCAACACACTACAACATGCACAATTATAAATAAACATTTCACCTACGACGTACACAATCATAATCGAGGCATTTCAACACATAGACATTATACTCAATTATAAAAATAAACATTTCCAGCATCCATCCCCTTCCCCACATGGAGTGTCTCCACACTCCCTGCCTCTCTCAAGTCTACTGGGAGGCACCCTGGCGCACTAGTGCTCCGAATCGGGTCGGTTCTTGCAAAGAGTCTTCAAGAGGCGACAACCCTTGACACGCACAAGCAGACAGTGAAGAGCGCGTCCTGGGGGGGGGGGGGGGGGGGGGGGGAAACGTGGCGTTGTTACTGGAGCCTGGACTGGGATCAGGGCCCGCCTGTCAAGCCGCGGGCTTTTCTACTAGTCCGTGGTCCCGACAAGCGTGGCCTCACTAGCGCGTGGCACCATACCATCCAACTCCGGTGAAGCCCCCGGGGGGGGAAAACGTAGCTGGGAGGAGAAAGAAAGGGAGGAGGAAGAAGGAAGGGCACTGGGAACTCCCGCCGTCATACAATCTACCCATGCGTTAAATCCTAACAGCCACACGCATGATGGGCGAGGGAGGTCTACCAACATACCTAACACCAGCTCAACACAGACCTGACATAACACAGTAAACCAATCAAAATCATACTGTACGTTAAGTCTCCGTCACACGAGCAGGTAAAAGACTCCTTAAATCTCACCTAATAAAACCAATATGAATTATCTTCACTCTCTCACTCACATTTACAATTCTTTCTTAGGACATAAACCAACACAGCGACCATCGCTTTATAACTGCCACCAACAATTTGCAAATAATAATTCAATGGCAAATTGTCACATTTTATAGCACATTTCACAAATCTCTAACCACGCATCCGAACGACAAATCATCGTATCGCACGCTCTCAACACAAAAACTCGATCTCACTTGCCACACAAACAGACGGTGGCCCGAAGGATAAGAGTCCGGTGAATGGACAGGGCGGACGAGCGAGACCAAGCAAGTACCAACCCTGATCACCAGGTTCTCTCCCATCCCCACCGACCACCGCATCACCAATGCATACACAGGAGAAAGAATTTTGGATATAATTTAGAATGGCCAGGTTAAAGATTGATTAACCAGAGAAAAGTCTCAAACAATATTTCTATTACAATTTAGCAAACAAAAGAAAATTGCGCAAAAGAGAAGAATAAGCCGCTAACAACAACAAACAAAAACAAACAAACCACGAAACTGATGCCTTACCACTACCCGTGGGTGACCCCCGAAGAGGCGGGTCAAACGACTCTCTCTGCTGCCCTCTGTCCAGTCGAGAGGACAGAGGCACAGATGCGGAAAAGAAGGAAGTGATGTCCTCCCCTAGCAGGCCGACTGTAGGAAATTGAAGAAACCGACTGTACCTTCGACGATACGTGAAGAACCAAGACCGGAGCAGGCGCTCCAAGACACTCCGCTCGAGTGAAGAGCAAACGCTCCCTCAGCGATGGCGCCAACATGCCACGCTACGTCACAGAGAGAGCATTAACTTCAAACAAAAAAAGAAATGAAGCACGTGAAACAGGTAAAAAGCCAGGCGAGAGGCTGATCAGACAGCCATACAAGAAAAAGATACCACACACACCCGTGAACCTGCAGGATTGAATGCACGGGCAGTGGAATAGAGAGAGAGAAGAGAGAGCAAGTAAACCGAAGTTGAGCTGAACTAACACCAAGTGCAACCGCACCACAAGCCACACCGGGGACGGACACGCGACAACAACAACGAATAATACACAAATAAATAATTCCGCCCCCCCCAAAGGGTCAAACGTCGTAGGCCTCGTGACAAACTCGTGACAAACCCCCTTCTAAAAAGCATCTGTTATCTCTGAATACAGTGCTCCTTTGACTTGACGCTTGGCGAATTCACAACACATGGGACCGAACCCAACCTCTGTGATCGACCGAGTACGATAACCATCCAATCCAAACATTCCACGATAGAACAAACAGGGACAACATAATACTACATTTATCAAACACTACGGGCGAACCTTCCACCCATTGAAGTAACAATCACGAACCACTGGTGATTCACTACCGGTAACATCCACTGAATGAAAACTGTCACTACACTACACCTGATACCGAGACCAAAAGGGGATATGACCCTGGTTGAGGGGAAGTGTCCCCCTGACTGATTTTCCAATTGCTGACTACGAGCTCGCTAAGATAGTCAGCATCCGTAATACAGGAACCCTTGAAGAAGAAAAGTGAACGCAAGACCTGAGCAGTTCCACTGCCTAACTCATGAGTCGACACTGCTGGCCAGGATCCGGTCCAGGCACTGGATAGATATGATCGCTCTCCAGTACAACCTTCCGGCGTACTTCTTCTTTGGGCACGCAGTCGTGTCCACATCTGCCGAGAGCTTCAGCAAAGTAGGGGTATCGATTCCAAAAGCGGGCACCTCTAGGCATCGAGTCGCATTAGTCACCGTCACCGAAAGGTAGCGTGACCGCAGATTGGGATGGTGGATTAATTGGTCCCCCCATGTCGACCCCAACCTTGCTGAATGGCTCCCCAACCAGTGGCACTGACCCTAAGGAACACCTTCAAAGCGACCCATAGGCGTTGTCCGTTGTCAGACATCGCAAACTGCGCAGTACTGCTAACCATTGCGAGATCATTCCCGGCCAGAGAAGTCTTGTCCTTACCCGCTCAGAAGAGTTCGCATTGAGCCATATGAACCTGCCATAGGTAATCATGGCCTGCCGGAGAACAGATACCTCAAGCTTTTGGGGGACGACCAGCTGCTTGGCCACACGATCTGTCCCGAGTGGAAAACCCTAAAGAGGATCCCCTTGTGGAGCTTAAAGCCACTTGGCGTGTCGGGCAACTGAGCAGGAACGATCCACCAAGTTGTCCGTAGGCGTTGGACATCCGAGTCCCTGGCCTGAAGGACGAACAATGACGCAGGTCGCACTCGCAAGGACCTCGTCAGAGATCGGGCTGAAGAACGGGACGCAACTCCTGTTCCTATCCTGCTTCTTACTTGGCGCCCGTGTGGTAAACTCCCACACACGCCGTAAACAGGCAGATCCGTAACACGACTGACTGCGTACCGACCGCAAATGTGATGGTATTTCCCTATGAATAAGGGAATACAGAGTCGCTCCAGCCGCGATGGCCTCATACTCGCACAGAAGTAGGGGGTGGAGATAAAAAAAGCCAAGAAAGGACGGGTGGAGGTAAAAACCAGCCTCAACCCGCACACATCATAACTAGCGCCCCCGCTGGGGCCTCAGGGAATCCAAATCCTATCAACAAAGAGCGTATGATGCTCCCGACTCCCTGATGGTGACGACCACGGAGGAACCAACAACAGAGAGAAACACAGGCACTCTGAATCTCTCAGAAAGCTGGGCTGGAACCCACGTTAGCCGAGGCACGAGGACGTTGGAAAGACTAGCCCCACGACAACCAGCGGCTTTAGACAATCTTCCTATGTGGCCAGGGAGCGACCACAAAGAACACACAGTCGGGGTGCTGAAATCCCCGATGACTGCCCTGCCTTGTTCCTCCCGCTAGCAGTTGTCGGCGCCTTATTGCCACTAAAATCCTGTGGAGGGGGCTTCCTCTTCCGTATCATGGGCGATCCCATAAGCCTGGCGAGCATTCAGCCAAACACCTCAACGATATAATCGCAGCCCCGAAAATCCTGAGGTGCTTTTCTCGCCTATCCGGATTCCTCAACTCTGGGGACACAGTGTTGGTGAGGCTGTCCAGATGAACAGATCCTCCCAGCTCCAACTTACCACCTGACGCCAGTACCCCAAGCGTTGATGCGGCATACCTATCACCAAACAGCACGAAGGTCTCGTCGTTTAATCTTCTCATGGACCTAACTTCCTCCGGTAGCTCACTGGTGTAAGTGGAAAACGCTACGCAGAGGCCAACGGCAAGTCTGCAATAAAGACGCCCTACAATTAAGTGAGCACACCACTCCCTTGCAGCACCAGATAATCCAAAAAAAGGTGCATAGCCTTATTTGTTCCTCAACATTTGGTAGAACTAGCAACCCTTGTCAAAATGCCTCGGAACATATCAAAATGTCCATACACAGTCTGAACTCTGGAAGCTTTAACTTGGGCCTCTAACCCAAACACTTACCTGTCGATCACACCCCCTGCTTTTACAGAGGCGGGAGACCGCGAAAGAAGTTGTTTCCTCTCCTCCCACCAGAGCCTCCATCCTTGTCTAGTTCTTCCTACGAGGGCTTCCTGCCCGCAAGCCTCTTCCCTACGGCTGGGCAAGCCTCTCCCCTACGCTGGGCCTCCTGTCCTACATCTCCTCCCTGCGCTGGCCACCTGTCAAGCAGTCTCCACCTCCCTGCGCTCTCTCCCTACGCAGAGCTTCCTGCCTAAAGCCTCCTTCTTACGCAGAGCTTCCTGCCTAGAACCTCTTCTTCCTTACGCAGAGCTTCCAGCTGTCAAGCTCTTCCCTACGGAGGGCTTCCTGCTGACAGCCTCTTTCCTAACGTCGACTTTCCTCTCCCCGACGAAGGCTTTCCTGTCTGACAACCTTTCCCTACGGAGGGCTCCTGCCTGACAACCTCTTCCCGACGAGGGCCCATCCTCTACCCGTCGCTGTCCGCCCAGAAACATCAGGACGAGGTGATGTCCTGGGGCGGGGTTTCACCACTCTCGACACGGGAGGATGACCCGTCTGACCCCGTCCCTTGGGTCCTGCGACATTCCCATGAGGAAATCCCCCGGGGCATGCTTCCTAACGAGGGGAAAGCATGGAGAAGAGAGGGCTTTGGTCACTGCGACTCAATCAGAAGCCATAGTTGCTTCACTATACACTGAACGCATCCGAGCGGAAGTGCCAGTCGGGGAACTCATCCGGAAGATCCCTTAAGCGAAGAAGTATAAAAAGTACTCACTGGACTATTCTGCAACAGCACTGGAATAAGTAAGAAAGGATACGTGTAAGTTCGAAGTACTGGAACTAATAGTAGGGACTACATTTTGATAACCTTCTTACTTCGACGCACCGTCCGCCACACCCACCACACCGGAGACTTGCCATGACAACAATATCCTACGTTTTTCAAATACGGGGAAAAGACGATTCCACTTGAAAAACAAATATTTTTAGGGGGTGTGTGTATATGAGTGTATGTGTTGGTGTGCGTGTGAGCGGACAAGTCCGGCAGCTCCCACCTTCGGCACACCGCGCTCCACAGCACGAGCAACACAGTGCGGTAGGGGCTCAACCAAAAAAAAAAAAAAAAAAAAAACTATGCCGGCTGCCCCCCACTCTGGCAACACCTGCGCTCCACAGCACGAGCAACAGTGGCGTGGGGCTGAGCCGGAAAAAAAAAAAAAACAAACTGGCAGACGGAATCCGGAGAAAGGAAAAAAAAGAGACACTACCGTCCGATACAACCCCCTGTACTCAATAACCCGTAAAAAAAAAAAAACAAAAAAACCTGCTACTACAAACAGAATGCAGACTGGGCGGCAACAAGAAAGGAAGACTTACGCCGTACCTGCGGAGGCAACCCGCGGAAGAGGTCTGGACGCGGTCGATTCTGCCTAGAATCACCTGATTCCCCAGTCACGCAGATGTTCCTTCAGGCCCCACCAAGACTCCCTACAACGCTAGAGTCCCCAGCCAACCACCCACAAACAAAACACGACAAACTGACTAAACATATACAAAACAGACAGTACTGAAACAGGTACTCTCCCGCGACACGAGAGAGACAGTCAAGCCCTTCACAATCCCGACAGCCCCCACCAATTGTCACGACCGACCCCCTGGAGGTCTGCCCGAACAGGATCGTCTATGGTGGGAGTGAAGGGAGTGACTGACCTCACACGCCCCCGCAAGAGACCACAACAATAAAGATTACGATACAACACCCAATAAATCACACCACATACAGCCATAAATAAGCATTCCAACACTACCAACATGCACAATCACAAACAAGCAGTCCCAACACACACAACAGCACAATATAAATAAACATTTCACCTACGACGTACAACAATCATAATCGCAGGCATTTCAACACATATGACTCTACTCCCATTATAATAAACATTTTCCAGCATCCATCCCTTTTCCACACCATGGAGTGCCTCCCACACGCCCTGCCTCTCCTCAAGTCTACGGGAGCACCCTGTCGCACTAGGTGCTCGAAACCGGGGTCGGTTCTTGAGAAAGAGTCGTTCAAGGCCGACACCCCTTGACAATGCACAAGCAGACCGTGAAGAGCGCGTCCTGGGGGGGGGGGGTGGGAAACGTGGCGTTGATTACTGAGTCCTGGACGGGGATCAGGGCCGAGGCCATCCAACCGGCGGGGCTTTTCTTCTACCAGTCCGCGTCCCGACCAGACGTGGCCTCAACCACGCGTGGCAACCAACCAGTCCAGACACCCGGGTGAAGCCCCTCCGGAGGGGGGAAAACGTAGCTGGTGAGAAGGAAAGAAAGGGAAGCGGGAGGACGAAGGAAGGGCACTGGAACCCCGCCGTCAGAACAATCTGACCCATGCAGTTAAATCCCTAACACCACTCGCAGATGGGCCGAGGGAGGTCTACTACATACACTAACACCAGCTCAACACCGACCTTGAAGCATAACACAGTAAACCAATCAAAACAGACTGTCGTTTAAAGTCGCCCACACGACCGAAAGCAGGTAAAAGACAGCATTAAATCACAGGCTATAAATACCAATATGAATTATCTACACTCTTCTCACTCACATTTAACAATTTCCTTTCTTAGGAATAAACCAAACACAGCGCCCCATCGCTTTATAACTGCCACCACATTTGCAAATAATATTTCAATGGCATAATTGTCACATTTATAGCCACATTCCACAAATCTCTAACCACGCAACCGAACGACAAATCAGGCGTACGCACCTCGCAACATAAAACTCGTTCTCCTTGCACACAACAAACAGACGGTGGCCGAAGATAAAGTCCGGTGAATGTGACAGGGGCGGACGAGCGAGACAAGCAAGTACCAACCTGAATCACACCAGGTTCTCTCCCATCCCCAACCGACGGCAGCCGCATCAACCAGAATGCATAAACAGGAGAAAGAATTTTGGGATATAATTTAGTTATGGCCAGGTTAAAGATGAATTAACCAGAGAAAAGGGCTCAAACAATAATTCTTTATACAATTTTGCAAACAAAAGAAATTTCCAAAAGAGACGAATAAGCCGGCGAACAACAAAAAACAACAACAAATAAACCAAACTGATGCTTAACCAGCTACCCGTGGTGACCCCCGACGAGGCGGTCCAAGACTCCTCTGCCCTCTGTCCAGTCGAGAGGACAAGGCACAGATGCTGACAAAGATGCATGGATGTCCCTCTCCTACAGTGCCGACTGTAGGACTTGAAGATACGACTGTACCTTCGACATACTGTGACGAACCAAGACCGGAGAGGCGCTCCCAGAGACATCTTCCGCTCGAGTGAAGAGCAAACCCCCCTCAGCGATGGCGGCCAACATGCCCCCACGCACGTTCACAGAGTGAGCATACTTCAAACTAAAAGAAATGAAGCACGTGCGACAGGTAAAAAGACAGGCGAGAGGCCGAGAGACAGCCAGTACAAGAAAAAGATATACCACACACCCTGAACCTGCAAGGATGAATGCACGGGCAGTGGAATTAGAGAGAGAGAGAGAGAGAGAGAGAGAAAAAGTAACCGCAGTTGCGCAGAACTTACACCAGGTGCACCGCACCACAAGCCACACCGGGGACGGACCGCACCACAACAACGATTATAAAACAAAATAAATAATTCCGCCACCCCAGAAGGGTCAACGTCCGAAGGCCTCGTGACAAACTCGTGACAAATGGTAGTCTGCGAGGATTTCAGAAATACACGAATTTTATGAAGCCAGCAATACAAGAAATTTAACTTTTGGGGGCAACCCCGAACCCACCCAACCCCCCCTAGGAAAAAAAAATTGAAAGGGGAGGGGGGGGAAAAGGGGTTGGGAAAGGGGGGGTGGGGGGAGGAGTTATATATGGATATGGGGGTGAAAGATTGATAAGAAGGGGGTAAATGTTTTGGAAATGATGGATGAATATAGTTAATTTTTAAAGTAGTGTGGAAAATAATTTAATTTTGGGATTAAATTAAAGAATTGTTATCTTGTTGAATTTGAATGAGGGGATATTGAAGGTATGGGGGTTATGAAGATTTTTATATTATATGAAATATATGTAATTATAAGATAATGGTGTGAGATAGAGGTATTTGTAGAGATAAGATGAAAATAATTGGAATTTAATTAAAAGATTAAAAGTAAGGGGTTATTTGACTAAAAGTTTAATATGGTTCCCCCGACAAGTTGTCATGTTGGAGCAAGGTAAAGCAAAATTAGAATAAGCGAAGTCACCAATTACAGCATCCCTCCGATGGACTGATATCGCATACGAAAAAAATTCGTAGAAAACAGATTAAACAAGAAGGATGGCGTCCGAAAATTGTTAATAATAAGACTGGGCAATTGGTTCAGCATGGAAAATGAAAACAAACCCAAGCTGATTTTATTGTATTGTCTTTTAAGTTGGTAGAGAAAGGTCCAGAAAATACAGATATAACCCGAGCGAACGGTCACCCGAGTATCTATATAAAAATGGCAAATTTATGTCTGTGAGTGTGTGAGGGTGTTGTGTGTGTGTGGTGTGTGTTGTACCCTCTAACACAAAAAACGGCTCAAAAACCGATAGTAATCGAAATTGCAGGTACGCTGTTGTGACCCAGGATGGTTTTGGGGGCAATCTCATAAAAACTAAATAAACCGTTAAAAACCGTTAAAAAAACTGTTATATATAACGGTTTTTAACGACACTTTTTCCTCTGCGTTTCCTTCAATTCGCCGTTGTGACATTGCACATGTACAGAGGACTCTTCTCTAAAATAGAACCTTATTTGGCATTACAAAAACCGTTATTTAAAAAAAGTTAAAAGCCGATTAAAAAAAAACTAACCCTAAAAAAAGAAACGTTTAAAACCTGATCCTGCTTGGAAATTAGCAGTACGTCTGTTGTACCCCAGGAAGGGTTTGGACTAATCTCTAAAAAAGTAAAACCGTTAAAAACCGTTAAAAATCGTATAACGTTTCCAAAGAATATTCTTATTCCTCTGCATTTTTCACCTCAAATGGCCGTTGTGACACTTGCACAGGTACATCGAACCTAGAGGACATCTCCCGAGTAACATAGGGTACATTGGACGGGGGAGTTTACTACCGACAGTTATTTATGACCGTTAATTTAAAAACCCGTTAACAAACACGTACCCCCCCCCCCCACCCTAAAAACGATCAAAAATACAATCTTTTCTGATGTTGGCGCAAAAGAAAGGAGTCGTCGGATCATCCACCAAACTGCACGAGGCTAGAAAAGAGGGACATAACTGGTGGAAAACATGGTCATTTCGAACATTTTTTATACGTTATTATCACCGTTCAAAAGCGTTATTTTCTAAATTAGACCTTACTTGGTGTAGTTTTAAATCTGAACAATGATGTACAGACTAACACGAACGAACGAAACTTAAAATTGACCGTTAAAAAATCGTTATCATATAAATTTAGACCGTTTCCTGATGAAATTCCGGGATATACAGAATGCAGTTTTACACGCTGAACAATCATATACAACTTTATACGAACGGAATCTTAAAAATTGAACCGTTTAAAAACCGTTATTAAAAAATTTAGACCTGTTTCCTAATGAAATGTCGGTATACAGATGCAGTTTTAACACGCTGAGCAAATGATATAATACAACTTACACGAACGAAAACCTTAAAATTGAGCGGTTAAATACCGTTAAGATCCTCATTTTCAATTTAGACCCTTTCTGATGAAATTTGATATACAGGTGCAAGTTTTACACGCTGATCAATGATAGGCAACTTATAGATGCCAGAAACTAAAAAATTGGAACCGTAAAAAACTCGTTATTATAAAAATTTAGACCGGTTCCTAATGAATTCGGTAAACAGATGGCAGTTTTACACGCTGAGGCAATGATCCCAACTTACACGAACGGAAACTTAAAATTGAGCGTTAAAAACCGTTAAGATCCGATTTTTTCTAAATTAAGACCTTTCTTGATGAAATTTGGTATACTGGAGCAGTTATACACGCTGATCAGATGATAGCAACTAATATGAACAGAAATTTAAAATTGACCGCTAAAATCCTTTAAATTTTTCTCAATTTAGAGATGGTAGTCGCAGAGGATTTCAGAAATACACCGAATTTTATGATGCTCTGCAATACCCTCTTATTTTTGTCTGTCACAAGAGCCATGGTCAGACATTTTTTATCCCGTGGGGGCAGATCTGACCGTTCCGTGTTTTACACATAGAATGTTCTACGTTGCAGCATCACGAACTGGAAGCGCAGAAACACTGACTTGCGCCAAACAGGGAGACCAGAAATGTTGTCAACCCAGAGGCCCTCCAATAGACATAATAGATCGTGAAAATGCAATCTTTTCACAGAGTTGTCATGTTTGAGTTGGGTTTAACGTCCGTGCCAAAATCAAGGATATCAGATGGTGGTCCCTCACTAGCCTGACACCTGCAGGGCCAGGGTGGATATCGGGTGCACTATGGTTATTTTAGCTGAAAAGATTCCACGTGAAAATTTCCAAGACCAAACCGGGATTCGAAACCACGACCTTTGAATCATGAGTCCAGCACCTTATCCACTAGGTTATGGCGGCCCCTACAGAGTTGTCATTTTGGAGCAATTCAATCAAGGAATTGAGAATGCATCGTAGTTACAAAAGTACAGGAAACCCTAGGACTGTGTATCGCATTACGAAAAAAAATCGTGGGAAAACAATTAAAGAGGCAAGAAGGGAGTGGCGTCCAAGAAATGGGTTAAGTAGATGGAGGAGGCTTGGGCAATTGGGTCAGCTGGGGAAAACGAAAAAAACCCCAACTGAATTTTATTATTGTCTTTAAGTGGTGAGAGAGGGGTGGCCAGAAAATACAGATATACCCGAGCGAAGCCGGGTACACCCGGCCAGTACTAATATATAAATGGCAAATTCTGTCTTGTGGAGTGTGTGTGTTTGTGTGTGTGTGGTGTAGTGTTGGTGTGTGTACGCTATAGATCAAAAACGGCTCAACCGTTTGTAATGAATTTGGCAGGTACGTCTGTTGTGACCCGGGGAGGGTTTTTTGGGCAATCTCTTAAAAAATAAACCGTTAAAAACCTTTAAAAAAAACTGTTATAACGGTTTCAAAGACATCTTTTTCCTCTGTTTTCTTCAAATAACCGTTGTGACATTGCACTGTACAGGACTACTCTACTAAAATGAGAACCGTTTTTGGCAGTTACAAAAACCGTTATTTAAAACAGTTAAAAACCGTTTAAAAACACCAACCCTATAAAAGAAACTGTTTAAAACCTGATCTTCTTGAAATTTTTGCAGGTACGTCTGTTGTGACCCCCGGATGGTTTGGGGCTAATCTCTAAAAAAAAAAAAAAACCGTTAAAAAACCGTTAAAAATCGGTTATAAACGTTTCAAACATATCTTTTTCCTCTGCTTTTCATCAAATGGCCTTGTGACATTGCACAGGTACATCGAACCTAGAGGGACATCTCCCCAGTAACATAGGGTCATTGGACAGTTTCTACGACAGTTATTTATGACCGTTAATTAAAAACCGTTAACAACACGTACCCCCCCCCCCCCCCCCCCCCCCCCCCCCCCCCAAAGACGATCAAAAATACAATCTTTCTGATGTTTGGGGGCAAAAAGGAGTCGTCGGATGGCCACCAAACTTGGCATGAGTCTAGTATAGAGGGGCATACTGTGGATAACATTGGGTCATTCGATAGTTTTTATGACCCTTATTATCACCGTTAAAAAGCGTTATTTCTAAATTTTAAAACCCTTTTTTGATGAAATTTTGGTATACTGGTGTAGTTTTAAATGCTGAACAATGATGTACACTTACACGAACCGAAACTTTAAAAATTTACCCGTTAAAAATCGTTATTATATAAATTAGACCATTCTTGATGAAATTTGGTATACAGATGCAGATTAACACGCTGAACAATGATATACAACTTACACGAACCGAAACTTAAAATTGACCGTTAAAAACCGTTATCATATAATTTAGACCGTTCCTGATGAAAATTCGGTATACAGATGCAGTTTTAACACGCTGAACAATCATACACAACTTTAACAAAAGGAAACTTAAAAAAATTTACCGTTAAAAACCGTTATTATATAATTTAGACCGGTTTTCCCAATGAAATTTTGGTATACAGATGCAGTTTTACATGCTGAACAATGATATACAACTTACACGAACGGAAACTTAAAATTGACGTTAAAAAACCGTTAAATCCTTAAATTTCAAATTTAGACCTTTCTTGATGAAATTGGTATACAGGTGCAATTTTACACGCTGATCAATGATAAGCAACTAAAAGAACGAAACTTAAAAAATTGACCGTTTAAAAACCGTTATTATATAAATTTAGACCGTTCCTAATGAAATTCGGTAAACAGTGCAGTTTTACCGCTGAACAATGATATACAACTTACACGAACGAAACTTAAAAATTACGTTTAAAAACCGTTTTAAAACCGTTATTTTCTAAATTTAGACCTTTCTTGATGAAATTTGGTATACAGGTGCAGTTTTAACACGCTTTATCAATGATAGCAACTAATATGAAAAGAACTTAAAAAAATTTACCGTTAAAAAACCGTTATTATATAAATTTAGACCCTTCCTAATGAAATTCGGTATACAGATGCAGTTTTACACGCTGAAACAATGATAACAACTACACGAAAGGAAACTTAAAATTGAGCGTTAAAAACCGTTAAGATCCTTATTTTCTAAATTTAGACCTTTCTTTATGAAATTTGGTATACAGGTGCAGTTTTACACGCTGGGTCAATGATAGGCAACTTATATGAACAGAAACTTAAAAAATTACCGTAAAAACCGTTAATATAAATTTAGACCGTTCCTAATGAAATTCGGTATACAGATGCAGTTTTACACGCTGAGCAATGATACACAACTTACACGAACGGAAACTTAAAATTGAGCGTTAAAAACCGTTGAGATCCCTTTTTTTCTAAATTTAGACCTTTCTTGATGAAATTTGGTATACAGGTGCAGTTTTACACGCTGATCAATGATAGGCAACTTATATGAACAGAAACTTAAAAATTGACCGTTAAAAACCGTTATTATATAAATTTAGACCGTTCCTAATGAAATTCGGTATACAGATGCAGTTTTAGACGCTGAGCAATGATACACAACTTACACGAACGGAACTTAAAATTGAGCGTTAAAAACCGTTAAGATCCGTTATTTTCTAAATTTAGACCTTTCTTGATGAAATTTGGTATAAAGGTGCAGTTTTACACGCTGATCAATGATAGGCAACTAATATGAACAGAAATTTAAAATTGACCGCTAAAATCCGTTAATTTCTCAATTTAGAGATGGTAGTCTGCAGAGGATTTCAGAAATACACCGAAGTTATGATGCTCTGCATTTTTGTCTGTCTACAAGAGCCATGGTCAGACATTTTTATCCCGTGGGGGCAGATCTGACCGTTCCGTGTTTTACACATAGAATGTTCTACGTTGCAGCATCACGAACTGGAAGCGCAGAAACACTGACTTGCGTCAAACAGGGAGACCAGAAATGTTGTCAACCCAGAGGCCCTCCAATAGACATAATAGATCGTGAAAATGCAATCTTTTCACAGAGTTGTCATGTTTGAGTTGGGTTTAACGTCCGTGCCAAAATCAAGGATATGCAGACATTAGCCTGACACCTGCAGGGCCAGGGTGGATATCGGGGTGAACTATGGTTATTTTAGCTGAAAAGATTCCACGTGAAAATTTCCAAGACCAAACCGGGATTCGAAACCACGACCTTTGAATCATGAGTCCAGCACCTTATCCACTAGGTTATGGCGGCCCCTACAGAGTTGTCATTTTGGAGCACTTCAATCAAGGAATTGAGAATGCATCGGTAAGTTCACAAAGTACAAGGCATCCCTCTATGGACTGTGTATCGCATTACGAAAAAAATCGTGAGGGAAAACAGATTAAGAGGCAAGAAGGGAGTGGGCGTCCGAAGAAATTGGGTTAAGTAGATAGGAGGAGGCTTGGGCAATTGGTTCAGCATGGGGAAAAACGAAAAACCCAAGCTGAATTTTATTGTATTGTCTTTTAAGTGGTGAGAGAGAGGGGTGGCCAGAAAATACAGATATCCCCGAGCGAAGCCGGGTACACCGGCCAGTATCTAATATATAAATGGCAAATTCTGTGGTGTGTGTGTGTGTGTGTGTGTGTGTGTGTGTGTGTGTCTGTGTACGCTATAGACTCAAAAACGGCTCAACGATTGTAATGAAATTTGGCAGGTACGTCTGTTGTGACCCGAGGATGGTTTTGGGCTAATCTCTTAAAAAATAGAACCGTTAAAAACCGTTAAAAAAACTGTTATAAACGGTTTCAAAGACATCTTTTTCCTCTGCTTTTCTTCAAATAACCGTTGTGACATTGCACATGTACAGGACTACTTCTCTAAAATGAGAACCGTTATTTGGCAGTTACAAAACCGTTATTTAAAACAGTTAAAAACCGTTTAAAAACACCTAACCCTATAAAAGAAACTGTTTAAAACCTGATCTTCTTGAAATTTAGCAGGTACGTCTGTTGTGACCCCAGGATGGTTTGGGGCTAATCTCTAAAAAAAAAAATAAAACCGTTAAAAACCGTTAAAAATCGGTTTATAACGGTTTCAACGATATCTTTTCCTCTGCTTTTCATCAAATGGCCGTTGTGACATTGCACAGGTACATCGAACCTAGAGGGACATCTCCCGAGTAACATAGGTCATTGGACAGTTTCTACGACAGTTATTTATGACCGTTAATTAAAAACCGTTAACAACACGTACCCCCCCCCCCCCCCCCCCTAAAGACGATCAAAATACAATCTTTTCTGATGTTGGCGGCAAAAGGAGTAGTCGGATGGCCACCAAACTTGGCATGAGTCTAGTATAGAGGGACATACTGTGGATAACATTGGGTCATTCGATAGTTTTTATGACCGTTATTTATCACCGTTAAAAAGCGTTATTTTTTTAAATTTAAACCTTTCTTGATGAAATTTGGTATACTGGTGTAGTTTTAAATGCTGAACAATGATGTACAACTTACACGAACCGAAACTTAAATTGACCGTTAAAAATCGTTATTATATCAATTTAGACCATTCTTGATGAAATTTGGTATACAGATGCAGATTAACACGCTGAACAATGTATACAACTTACACGAACCGAAACTTAAAATTGACCGTTAAAAACCGTTATCATTTAAATTTAGACCGTTCCTGATGAAATTGGGTTTATACAGATGCAGTTTTACACGCTGAACAATCATACACAACTTATACGAACGGAAACTTAAAAATTGCCCTTTTAAAAACCGTTATTATATAAATTTAGACCTTTCCTAATGAAATTCGGTATACAGATGCAGTTTTACATGCTGAACAATGATATACAACTTACACGAACGGAAACTTAAAATTAGCGTTAAAAACCGTTAAGATCCATTATTTTCTAATTTAGACCTTTCTTGATGAAATTTGGTATACAGGTGCAGTTTTACACGCTGATCAATGATAGGCAACTTATACGAACAGAAACTTAAAAATTGACCGTTTTTAAAAACCGTTATTATATAAATTTAGACGTTCCTAATGAAATTCGGTATACAGATGCAGTTTTACACGCTGAGCAATGATATACAACGTACACGAACGGAAACTTAAAATTGAGCGTTAAAAACCGTTAAAATCCGTTATTTTCTAAATTTAGACCTTTCTTGATGAAATTTGGTATTCAGGTGCAGTTTTACACGCTGATCAATGATCGGCAACTTATATGAACAGAAACTTAAAAATTGACCGTTAAAAACCATTATTATATAAATTTAGACCGTTCCTAATGTAATTCGGTTATACAGATGCAGTTTTACACGCTGAGCAATGATACACAACTTACACGAACGGAAACTTAAAATTGAGCGTTAAAAACCGTTAAGTCCTTATTTTCTAAATTTAGACCTTTTTTGATGAAATTTGGTTACAGGTGCAGTTTTACACGCTGATCAATGATAGGCAACTTATATGAACAAAAACTTAAAATTGACCGTTAAAAACCGTTATTATATAAATTTAGACCGTTCCTAATGAAATTCGGTATACAGATGCAGTTTTACACGCTGAGCAATGATACACAACTTACACGAACGGAAACTTAAAATTGAGCGTTAAAAACCGTTAAGATCCCTTATTTTCTAAATTTAGACCTTTCTTGATGAAATTTGGTATACAGGTGCAGTTTTACACGCTGATCAATGATAGGCCACTTATATGAACAGAAACTTAAAAATTGACCGTTAAAAACCGTTATTATATAAATTTTGACCGTTCCTAATGAAATTCGGTATACAGATGCAGTTTTACACGCTGAGCAATGATACACAACTTACACGAACGGAAACTTAAAATTGAGCGTTAAAACCGTTAAGATCCGTTATTTTCTAAATTTAGACCTTTCTTGATGAAATTTGGTATAAAGGTGCAGTTTTACACGCTGATCAATGATAGGCAACTAATATGAACAAAAAATTTAAAATTGACCGATAAAATCCGTTAATTTCTCAATTTAGAGATGGTAGTCTGCAGAGGATTTCAGAAATACACCGAAGTTATGTTGCTCTGCAATACCCTCTTATTTTTGTCTGTCAACAAGAGCCATGGTCAGACATTTTTATCCGTGGGTGCAGATCTGACCGTTCCGTGTTTTACACATAGAATGTTCTACGTTGCAGCATCACGAACTGGAAGCGCAGAAACACTGACTTGCGCCAAACAGGGAGACCAGAAATGTTGTCAACCAGAGGCCCTCCAATAGACATAATAGATCGTGAAAATGCAATCTTTTCACAGAGTTGTCATGTTTGAGTTGGGTTTAACGTCCGTGCCAAAATCAAGGATATGCAGACATTAGCCTGACACCTGCAGGGCCAGGGTGGATATCGGGGTGAACTATGGTTATTTTAGCTGAAAAGATTCCACGTGAAAATTTCCAGACCAAACCGGGATTCGAAACCACGACCTTTGAATCATGAGTCCAGCACCTTATCCATTTAGGTTATGGCGGCCCTACAGGTGTGCATTTTGGAGCACTTCAATCAAGGAATTGAGAATGCATCGGTAAGTTCACAAAGTACAGGCATCCCTCTATGGACTGTGTATCGCATTACGAAAAAAAATCGTGAGGGAAAACAGATTAAGAGGCAAGAAGGGAGTGGGCGTCCGAAGAAATTGGGTTAAGTAGATAGGAGGAGGCTTGGGCAATTGGTTCAGCATGGGGGAAAACGAAACAAACCCAAGCTGAATTTTTTGTATTGTCTTTTAAGTGGTGAGAGAGAGGGGTGGCCAGAAAATACAGATATACCCGAGCGAAGCCGGGTACACCGGCCAGTATCTAATATATAAATGGCAAATTCTGTCTCTGTGTGTGTGTGTGTGTGTGTGTGTGTGGTGTGTGGTGTGTGTGTGTGTGTGTGTGTGTACGCTATAGAATCAAAAACGGCTCAACGATTGTAATGAAATTTGGCGGTACGTCTGTTGTGACCCGAGGATGGTTTTGGGCTAATCTCTTAAAAAATAAAACCGTTAAAAACCGTTAAAAAACTGTTTATAACGGTTTCAAAGACATCTTTTTCCTCTGCTTTTCTTCAAATAACCGTTGTGACATTGCACATGTACAGGACTACTTCTCTAAAATGAGAACCGTTATTTGGCAGTTACAAAAACGTTATTTAAAACAGTTAAAAACCGTTAAAAAACACCTAACCTATATAAGAAACTGTTTAAAACCTGATCTTCTTGATAATTTAGCAGGTACGTCTGTTGTGACCCCAGGATGGTTTGGGGCTAATCTCTAAAAAAAAAATAAAACCTTTTAAAAACCGTTAAAAATCGGTTATAACGGTTTCAACGATATCTTTTTCCTCTGCTTTTCATCAAATGGCCGTTGTGACATTGCACAGGTACATCGAACCTAGAGGGACATCTCCCGAGTAACATAGGGTCATTGGACAGTTTCTACGACAGTTATTTATGACCGATAATTAAAAACCGTTAACAACACGTACCCCCCCCCCCCCCCCCCCCCCCCCCCCCTAAAAACGATCAAAATACAATCTTTTCTGATGTTGGCGGCAAAAGGAGTCGTCGGATCGCCACCAAACTTGGCATGAGTCTAGTATAGAGGGACATCCCGTGGATACATTGGGTCATTCGATAGTTTTTATGACCGTTATTTATCACCGTTAAAAAGCGTTATTTTCTAAATTTAAACCTTTCTTGATGAAATTTGGTATACTGGTGTAGTTTTAAATGCGAACAATGATGTACAACTTACACGAACCGAAACTTAAAATTGACCGTTAAAAATCGTTATTATATAAATTTAGACCATTCTTGATGAAATTTGGTTATACAGATGCAGATTAACACGCTGAACAATGATATACAACTTACACGAAACCGAAACTTAAAATTGACCGTTTAAAACGTTATCATATAAATTTAGACCGTTCCTGATGAAATTCGGTTACAGATGCAGTTTTACACGCTGAACAATCATATACAACTTATAGAACGGAAACTTAAAAATTGACCGTTTAAAAACCGTTATTATATAAATTTAGACCGTTCCTAATGAAATTCGGTTATACAGATGCAGTTTTACACGCTGAACAATGATATACAACTTACACGAACGGAAACTTAAAATTAGCGTTAAAAACGTTAAGATCCGTTATTTTCTAAATTTAGACCTTTCTGATGAAATTTGGTATACAGGTGCAGTTTTACACGCTGATCAATGATAGGCAACTTATATGAACAGAAACTTAAAAATTGACCGTTAAAAACCATTATTATATAAATTTATGACCGTTCCTATGAAATTCGGTATACAGATGCAGTTTTACACGCTGAGCAATGATACACAACTTACACGAACGGAAACTTAAAATTGAGCGTTAAAAAACCGTTAAGATCCCTTATTTCTAAATTTAGACCTTTCTTGAGTAATTTGGTATACAGGTGCAGTTTACACGCTGATCATGATAGGCAACTTATATGAACAGAAACTTAAAAATTGACCGTTAAAAACCGTTATTATATAAATTTAGACCGTTCTAATGTAATTCGGTATACAGATGCAGTTTTACACGCTGAGCAATGATACACACTTACACAAACGGAAACTTAAAATTGAGCGTTAAAAACCGTTAAGATCCGTTATTTTCTAAATTTAGACCTTTCTTGATGAAATTTGATATACAGGTGCAGTTTTACCGCTGATCAATGATAGGCAACTAATATGAACAGAAATTTAAAATTGACCGCTAAAATCCGTTAATTTCTCAATTTAGAGATGGTTGTCTGCAGAGGATTTCAGAAATACACCGAAGTTATGATGCTCTGCAATACCCTCTTATTTTTGTCTGTCAACAAGAGCCATGGTCAGACATTTTTATCCGTGGGGGCAGATCTGACCGTTCCGTGTTTTACACATAGAATGTTCTACGTTGCAGCATCACGAACTGGAAGCGCAGAAATACTGACTATACTTGCGCCAAACAGGGAGACCAGAAATGTTGTCAACCCAGAGGCCCTCCAATAGACATAATAGATCGTGAAAATGCAATCTTTTCACAGAGTTGTCATGTTTGAGTTGGGTTTAACGTCCGTGCCAAAATCAAGGATATGCAGACGGGTGGTCCCTCACATTAGCCTGACACCTGCAGGGCCAGGGTGGATATCGGGGTGAAATTGGTTATTTTAGCTGAAAAGATTCCAGTGAAAATTCCAAGACCAAACGGGATTCGAAACCACTACCTTTGGATCATGAGTCCAGCGCCTTATCCACTTGGTTATGGCGGCCCCTACAGAGTTGTCATTTTGGAGCACTTCAATCGAGGACTTGAGAATGCATCGGTAAGTTCATTAAGAACAAGCATCCCTCTATCGACTGTGTATCGTATTACAAAACAAATTGTGAAGTAAAATTGATTGAGAGGCAAGAAGGGTCATAGAGCAGGGTGAGGACAGCTACCCAAGTACAGGAGATGCGAGGAGTCTGATGGAGGACATACTGGGGACTGTGAAGCTTGGGTAGAGAGAAATCATCGTCACAACCAGTGGGTTGTCCCTACACACCTTACCTCCTACATTAGTTCAACTGCCACATCAATGTGGAAATATGCAGTAGCATAAAATCCATCAAGTACGTCCTGAAGTATGTCAACAAGGGCATAGACCAAGCCGTCTTCCAACTCCAAGCCACTCAGGCTGGTGAAGGAGCAGCTCAACAACCTCCAGTCGTTGATGAGATCCAAATGTACCAGAATGCCCGCTAGTTGGCAGCATCGAGGCGACCTGGACACTCCTGGGATTTGACCTGCATGAGCGCCACCCCATGGTGCAGAGACCCGCTGTCCATTTGCAGAATGGACAATGGGTCTACTTCAATCCACACAAGGCAGTGCAAAGAGCACAAGGCTCTCCCCTAGAAGCAACCCTTACCGCCATCTTTAGCCTATGCTCTCAAGACCCTACAGCACGAGAGCTGAAGTACATGGAAATCCCTGAGCACTTCACATGGATGTCCAACTCAGACTATGTGGAAGAAACGACAAAGGGGCCCTGCAATCCGGCGATTGTACAGCATCAGTCCTCGCCAGGGAGAGTGCTACTTCTTGAGGCTTCTACTCAATGTTATGAAAGGACCCGTTCTTACGATGAGCTGAAGATTGTCAACGGCTATGTCCACAAACATTTTTTCGAGATGCTTGCAATGCTCTTGGACTCCTAGAAGATGACAGTCATCTACAACTTGCCCTGGAGGAAGCCTCCATCTCTCAGAGACCCCGACTGCTGCGTGACTTCTGTATTATCCTGGTGGCTTGCAAACCCCAGTAACCCCAGGCAACCTGTGGAACCTCTTCAGAGACCATCTTGCTGAAGATGTCCTCTTCCAAGTCCGAAGAGATGTCTATTATGAGCGCAGTACACAGATGCCATCTACAACCAAGCTCTACTGTGATTCAGCACAAACTCTTCCTTCTTGGGTGCAAGTCTACAGGGAGTATGGGATGCCAACAGTCACACAACAACAAACTGTGCCTCGAGAATACTACCGCGAGACCAATTTCGACACTGCTGCACTCCGGGCAGCAGCTGATGACCAGCTGAAGAAGCTGACAGCTGACCAGAGAAACGTGTGCGACAGCTTTATGACCATGGTTGAGCAGAGGCAGGATCCCACAGCAAGCAGCAACATAATGTTCCTTGATGCTCCATGAGGGACAGGAAAGACCTTCATCCTGAACCTTATCCTGAACAGGATCCGCTCCATGGGCAAATATAGTGCTAGCCGCTGCTTCAGTGGCATTGCCGCTACTCTTTTGCCGGGTGGGCGGACAGTACATAGCACTTTCAAGGTCCCTTTGGATGCCGACAAGCAAGAAACGCCAACCTGCTCTGTCAAGCGTGGGTCAACGTTGGCCAAAGTCATCAAAGAGGCTGCAACCGTCATAATTGATGAAGCTCCCATGACCCACAAAGCTGTCTACGAGGCCATGGACTCTACGCTGCAGGACATCACCCAAGTGCACAGGCCAGTGGGGAGGCATCTCAACGCTGTGCTGTGGGGACTTCAGGCAGATCCTCCCTGTCGTCCTCAATGGCACCAGATCCAACATTGTCAACACCTGTCTGAGAAAGTGGCGGAGCATGATTGTTAAATGTCTAACACCAATATGAGAGCCCACCTGTCTGGAAACCCCCAGACAGCCAGCTTCGCCAAACTTCGCTTGACATTGGCAATGGTGCCATTGATCATGTTTCCAGATACTATATTGGTCCCACCAGCACTATGCCAGTTTTATGATAAGCCAGGAGGATCTGATAGACGCAGTCTACCCCGGGTCTTCATGCTCACTGTGCAGACTCAGACTGGTTATTGGAAAGGGCCATAATCTCCTCCCTGAACGAGACTGTCAACAGGTGAACAGAAAAATCGTAGCTGACTGTCCTGGAGAGGAAACTTGTACAGATCTGTTGACACGGCCAAGAATGATGTTGAGGGAGTCCCTTATCCACAAGGACTCCTGAACTCCATTGAGGTTTCTGGACTTCCACCACATGAACTGTTGCTGAAATCTGGAGTCCCATTATCATTCTCCGCTGACTGGACCGCCAAAGGTGTTCATGGCACCCGATGTGTCTTCACCAGACTGCACAGGAACGTTGTGAAGCGAAAATATCATGTGGCCCCCACAAAGGTGAACCGGTGCTGCTCCCAGAATTCTCTGGAACCATGAACTCACCCCTGCCATTCCAGTTCTGACAGCTTCAGTTTCCATGAAACCAGCTTTCGCTCTGACAATCATCAAGAGCCAGGGTCAGATATTTTCATCCCTTGGGGTAGACCTGACCGTTCCGTGTTTTACACATGGAATATTCTACGTTGCACCATCACGAACTGAAACGCAGAAACACTGACTATTACTTGCGCCAAACAGGGAGACCAGAAATGTTGTCTACCCAGAGGCCCTCCAATTGACATGATACATCGTGAAAATGCAATCTTTTCACAGTTGTCATGTTGAGTTGGATTTAACGTCCGTGCCCAAATCAAGGATATGCAGATGGCTGGTCCGTCACATTAGCCTGACACCTGCCGGGCCAGGGTGGACTCGGGGTGAACTACGGTCATTTTAGCTGGAAACATTCCACGTGAAAATTTCCAAGACCAAGCCGGGATTCGAAACCACGAACTTTGAATCATGAGTCCAGCACCTTATCTACTAGGTTATGGCGGCCCTACAGAGTTGTCATTTTGGAGCACTTCAATCAAGGAATTGAGAATGCATCGGTAAGTTCACAAAGTGCAGGCATCCCTCTATGGACTGTGTATCGCATTACGAAAACAATTCGTGAGGGAAAACAGATTAAGAGGCAAGAAGGGAGTGGGCGTTCGAAGAAAATTGGGTTAAGTAGATAGGAGGATGGCTGGGGCAATTGGTTCAGCATGGGAAAAAACGAAACAAACCAAGCTGAATTTTATTGTATTGTTTTTTTAAGTGGTGAGAGAGAGGGGTGGCCAGAAAATACAGATATACCCGAGCGAAGCCGGGTACACCGGCATATATAATATATTATATATATATATATATATATATATATATTATATATATTTATATATTATATATATACACACAATCATGACTCCTGACATTCCTGCATTTCAAACATTTATTTCTTTATTATTTATTCTCTGAAATGTGTGTGTGTGTGTGTGATGTGTGTGTGTGTGTGTGTGTGTGTGGTGTGTGTGTGTGTGTGTGTGTGTATGTGTGTGTGTGTGTGTGTGTCACGGTCGCTAAGCCGGACGGCCCTACCACCTTCCCCACACCTATTACACACTAGAGCAGACAACACAGCACACTAACACAGCTTTAAAATCATGCGCACTTCTTTATTTCACACACACACTATGCGCCACCACTCACGTCCATCACACCCACACACCGGTATCCCACTTCTTCCCTGACCCACACTACCTGCTACGACCCTGAGAACCTAACCTATGCTAAAGCACAAGTTGCGGTATATCACTGCGACCTAGGGACGCAGAGATAGCCGCACCGTGGTGGCTAACTACTAGGGACAAGGATAAACCCTAGGGACTCTAATCTCTAAGCTACTACACCACCCCTCTCCCCAGGACCCACCCTTCTCTTTTGACCCGGGACACTACCGCACTGGTCACTGCGTCCCTAATGGAGGCAACGACAAGTACCCTACACTGTGCTGGCCACTACGTCCAAAAGGAAGGCAGTAGCTAGCACCCCTAATCCTACCCCCTAACGCTACACCCCTTTTACCACACTTATGGGACAACCCATCCCGGCCCGAAGAGCTCCAGTCCTCGGTGCGATACTTGGCCCCTCACAGGCTGACACCTCCCTGAAGACTCTGCACTCCGGCGCTGACCGTGGCCTCCCACAGTCCGACTCCACTCCCGCGCTGGGCACGACACCTACGCACACCAGACGCCCTCTCAACGAGTCCGGGGGCTCGAAGGATGCCTCCTCCTCTGAAGGCCCCCCGCCGGACACTGGTGAGGGAAAGTCTGGTGCAGCGCCCTCTCGCAGGACGCCCGAACAGGGTAGAGCAACAGGTAGCCGGAGAACCCCCGGAAGAACCCCGGCAGCAGAAAGATAGCTGTCTCACAGACAGCCGATGGCCTGGATGGTCTCCCTCTCCCGGGAAAGCAGCAGGCAACGGGAAACCCTGCTCACCTGCCGGCACGCGGCAGTAGACTGCGGTGGTCTGGCCCCACCCTCAGAACGGAAACAGGATACCTGCTGACAACTGTAGGCCACTACTGTAATGTTGCTAATACCCGAGTCATCAAGGCTTATAAGCTACTTGGTAAAGCTTTAACTCTCCATCTCCCTTGCCTACTTCCCACTCGGGCATGAGAGTGACCCCTTGAATTTCGAATACACCCCCAACCCGTTACTTTGGGGTTATCAGATCCATTTCCTGCCAACCCTTACAACAGCAGTAAAACAATATTCTCTCTGCCAATCCACGCTAATACATATAAAATTATGAATCACACCCAATTCTCGGAGAAATAAAACCAATCTAAGCAATCCAACACAGACTCCATGGGTCCCCTTAGGAGATACTAAATAAACTAGGAAATGGCAATTTCACAAGGAAATGTTTCCACATGGTAATCAGTAGTAATACACATCTCTCTCACAAAAAAAAAAAAATCATCACTTTTTAGCGGTTCACAGTTCTAGCCTGTTCATACAAGAGAATCGGCTCGCAGCCACAATCCTTCACATTCTTACCCCTCTTTGCACTGTCAATTATAAATCATCAACCCAACCTGATTTGTTCGCCAAAATTTCCATCCAGCACCCCACTCTCCTGTCATCTGTCAGATAACCCATCGGTTAATCCTTGTTATGCCAACACAACCATACTTCACACAATATTACATGCTGCACATCCTCCGTTTTTTATCCTATCAACTGCTGAGCTACCCGCCTTAAACTTTACCTTACCCTTCTTTCCGACTACTAAAATTCATAATAGGACTGTCTCCCTACAACCTAAGATATCTTTCTCCAACCCTATTATGTCACAAACACATACATCCCTGCATGTGTGTCGACTGTCTTTTACTTAAAAAACAAACAAACCAAAACCACTTCTAACCATATGGACTCCTGTCCTGTACCAAATACGTACGTCACAGATACAGTCTGCACGCGCACGACACCCGCGTCGAGAACCATGACTCGTAACGAAAGTGAAAAGACACCAATATAAGTTGAATAGCCACGACCGTACTCCAGTATAAACCACTCGACTACCAATTAGCCTTGGCCCCACTGCACAGTTAACCGATTCCAATGCTGTGCAGGTCAACTCCGAAATCGTTAATCAGTTTCAACGAACCACTACTATTTACAATTGAAATCGAGCACAACCCCTTTACGATTCACGCAGACATATCTGCACCTGACTCATATGATCCTCAACAAAATGCAACCTCATATTACCTTCTTATTGAACCCACTGAAATAACATGAAATAATCGCAACCAATCTCTACATCACCGTCCATCAACGGTTATTATATCGAACCCACATTGTCTAACCAAACTGTCACATGACAATCGAATTCAGAAACCACTATGTACACTACTTACAGAATATACAGAAAAGAGGTAACAACACAAACCGGCCGACAAGAAGTTTCAATCACATAACCAAGACGACATCATACCAGACAACCAGTATACGCAACAAACATAATACAACTAACATAACATGAGACCGCTACAGTACAACTCGCCATAATACAAGACATGACGAACAACACCATCATGAACCTAACAAATCACCAACCTGGACAACAGACGTTCAACCACACCAGTTCTGCAACTGGCTGAAGTGGCTGCCAACAGAGACGACACAGAACCCGGCACAGGCCAAGGGCACACCAGACCCGACGAGGACCTGGCCCTAACTATGACTCGAAGTCACTCAGCTCGACTAACGGCGCTCCCGCCGAAACTACAAGGCACGTCCACTCCGACGAACACCAGGGACCGAAGTGAAGCTACCCCAACGCATTCCACACTGGTCGGAATCAAGCGAACTCTACTCACAACACAAAACAGCGATTGGTCAGAGCAGCATATCCCTCCGCAGAGCTGACACGCCGGACCAACGGACTAGTTGCTGCTCGTGCAACAACATGACAATTTACCACAACTCAGACTTGACAACACCAACAACAGCCGATATCCTGCCCCGCCTTCTCTGGTGTAGAACCAAAGTAACAAAAGGGTAACAATCGGGAACGAAACCAACCTCCCGCTTCCATCCGTTCAACAAGTGAAGATTGGAATTCAAGAATATTATGTCTTATTTCCCCAGCCCCCTACCTAGCCTAACCTTCCACCTTAACAAAAAACCCAGTCTTACCCACGCACGCTCGCACCCACACACATATACACACATGCACACGCTCTCTATTTCTTAACTACCATAACTCCAAACACATGGACGGCTGATTCACTACCGCCGATCGGTGACAGTGTGTGTGTGTGTGTGTGTGTGCACTTGTGTCCGGAAGCCGGTTGTGCAGTTCACTGACTGCTACTCACGGTGTGTTGTTATAAACCGGGTATGCGGGAGCAGTTAGGCAGTCTCTACAGATATTCCGGCAACTCCCAGTTACAGAAGGCCGAAGAGGGACCCAGTGTTTGAGTCTGTGTAGCCAGGTATTTATGAATGTTTGTTTATTAGCGACTGAAACTTCCTCAAGCGTTCTTTTGAAGATTTTATTTTAAAAATTTTTAAAAAGGGAAAAAAGAAGGTAGTTTTCCTATTCTGTTGTCCTATGACTTGATAGGGTAACAAAACGGAATTGTGTGGGAAAAATATGTATTTTTCCTATTCTGTTGTCCTATGACTTGAAAGGGTAACAAAACGGAATTGATTTCGGAAAATGTGAATAGATGAATGAAAGCTATATGAAGGGGTCTTCAGAAGGAAAGAAAATAAAAAGATTTTGTTTATCTTGTGACTTATCTGAAAATGAAAACAAAACGTGCTGAAAAGTATTTATTCTAATTATGGCTAGCGAGAAGATGAAGAGTTTTTGATGCTATGGATAATAAGCTCCCAGAGTGAGCGACATAGACTTTTGTTTTTCATTCTGATGTGTGATGTGTTTTACATGGGTATCAATGTATGTGTTGTTAAACAAGAGTGTGGTGGAAATCTTTCCCTACATATATTGAAGCTGATGAATCAAAATGAAGTGAGCATTCTTGTTTACAAGAAAGAAATGAACATTTTGTGAATGGACAAAAGACAGTGATTGTATGAAATGATTGATCGAACATCTTGTTTTACAAGAAAGCAAATGAACATGGTGTGATTTAACGAAAGACATTTATAGTTAGGAAAAAAAATCAATTGTGTAATTCATTGTATGCAATGAATTGTGTTCATGGTTTATTGAAGAGGATCCAGATGGAAATCCTTTTCCTAAGTTGGAAGACTAGATTGTAAAAGGTTTATATGGAAATCCTTTCCTGTACAGTGTTATGTTTCCGGAAAAGGAAATCTGTAGTGTGATGATTCCGGAAAAGAAATCTTGTAATGTTATCATTTTGAAAAAAAAAACCCATTGTATTGTTTAACAGATATTCTGATGTGTGGCTCAAGTTATAGTAAAATATGATGTGGGTAATGAATATGAACGAATATGTTATGTGGCTCAAGTTCTAGCAAGATATGATGTAGCTAATGAACATGAAGGTAGTTGTGATTCTAATGAATGGTGGGTATGATAATCAAGGTAGTTAATCAGTTCCCCCAGGTTGATAGTGTTCCCTGGACTAGGGGAACTGGCTACTACCCAGATGAGGGCCGGGGCCGTGCTTGTGGACGCCCCGATCTCCAGCTGCTGCTGTGGAGCGGTCGGTCGTGAACCGACATCTGCCCTACCTGTTACTGCACCTGTGACCGACGGTCGGGCCAGCGACCTACGTTTATCTTCGTGAGCGTGGCGTGGGTGCCACACTCTTTTGCTGCCGTCGTGCGCCAGCGACCTACGTTCAAGGTTATAGTGGGTGTGGTGTGGGGCCACACTCCTGTGCTGTTGTTGGGTGCCAGCGACCTGCGTCGTTCCGCACTTTCAGCCTACCTTCCTTGTGTCAGCGACCTGCATTCCAGGACGTCGCTACGAGTATGTTACTGTGGTGAGCCACAGCTCACAAGTGTTTAGAGCCACTGTGACCGAGTGCTGGCAGAGACGCCACGAATCAACTTTTCTTTTGTGTGTGAGCCACCTGTGAGAGGCGTCGTGACAGTCTTGTCTTGTGCTGCCGTCGTCGGCATTAACGGCAGTTGCCGTAATAAGAACTGTATTTGGTTAATTTATTTGCACACCTGATGGTGGGTGTGCCAGCTCATGTTTAAATTATATGTATATCTGTGTGTGTGTGTTTTGTTTTGATGGCTCAGGCAGCATAAAAAGAAAAGAAGAGTTGTTTTGTTGCCTGGCCGTCTATGTTCGGATGAATGGGTATGTGTAAGTGAGCCCAAAAGTCGTGCATGCATCCACAATTTTCTGAGTGAGAGTCAGACAGACAGACAGACATATACACACACGCATTTCCATCCGTAACATCTGGTGACCCCGTAAGAACTTTTGGCATTGACCTTCTAAATTGTTAGGGTTAGGATTTTCTGTTGTGACCCTTTCTAGTGTCCTCAATTATTAAGTTTGGACACGTTAACAGACTTTTCGTTTGAGAGGCTTGATTGTTTTGTATTGTGGTATGATTGTTTCAAATTTATTTGTTTTCCCGTCTCCAGCGTAACGGGGTATCTCCTTTGTATAGTTTTTGGAGATACGTGGCCTAGTTCTTTTCCTTCTATGGGCTTTAGTTTGATTTTCTTTTGTTACCCTCTGATTATTTCTATTTCTATCTTTCAATTGGGGATTGAGTTGCTTCTATAGCATTCTGAGATTCTTTCTCTTGAATGAATGTGTGTATGATTGGCTGCCTGGGCCATTTTTTAAAAGGTAACCCCCTTCCCCTCAAAGAAAAAAAAACCCAACAAGATTGTCTTCATTTATATATGCATTGATTATTGATTTATGCATATGTATGTTTGATTATTGTTTGATTTATGCATATTCATTCGTGATTGAGTTCCGTTTATTCATTGTTGATTAATTTATGCATTTGTTTCCTCATTGGTGCTGTTATTGATTCATGCATTTGTTGTTTACCTACCATTGATTATGCCCCCACGGGGTCTGCCCTGGGGGACCTGGGTGGGGTGTCTTATTTTTAGTTCTCAGGGTCACCCTCGTGTGCCCCTTGAGGGTGGGACTTTGTTTTAAGTGGGCTTTCTGTTTATCTTTTTTTTTGTGTTTTTTCCACCTACCCATGGTTCTTTCACCTGCCTTTCTCTTTCAACATTCTCCTTATTAATCTGCAGTTTTCCTGTTTTGTCTACCTTCTGCGTTTACGGATCTTTATCCTATTCTTTTCCTTTTTTCACAAGTCTTCTGTAGCACTTTCTATTTTCTCTGTGGCCTCTTGGTCCACCGTGTTGACCGTGCGGTGCGACCCGTGTCGGGGGAGAATGGTGTCCTGGTGGTTGAGAGGGATTCGGAGTAGGATCCGCGCCCCTCAATACGCCACTTTGGCCCGGACTTCCCCTAGACGGGGGGCAGCATGGGGCCCAATGCTGTCAACCGGTCGCCTTCACAGTGTGGGCATGGCATGGGTCAAACCGTGTGCCACGTTGCTTGCCCTGGAAGCCAGGTGAGTGGCCTCCTGTCCGTTCCCGGCAATTGGTCATGAGCCTGGTGGATGGGGTGGAGTGCATGTCACGCGGTGTATACCTGCACTATAACCCTGGTGTTTCCCTTTGCTGGAGAACCGCTTAGGGGCATCGTCCTTGTGGGCACTCGATGGCGGGTGGGGAGTAGGGGAGGTGAAGTTTTTTTTTTCTTTCATTATGACATCTAAACAACTACCCCCTAACAAAAAGAGAAGAAACGATAATGGACATGGCACGCTTATGGACGAGACTATGAGTAGAGATTCAGATTCAGATAACGAGATAAGAGAAGTGGCAAAGAGAAAGGGTATCCAAAACACATGGCCAAGCTTCCTTTTAGTCGAAGCAAAAGATTCGAAAGAATCCATTGCTCGGATTTCTCCGTTTGCTGTTTGCAAGTGGTTCGAGGAAGTTTCGTCCACAGGATTTAAAATGATTAAAAGACTCCGACCTGGGAGTTACCTTGTTCACTGTGCTACGGAAGCGGCGTCTCGGTTGCTGCTGAAAAGGGGTGGTTTCTCAACTCATGCACATCACAGTTAAGGTTTCCATTCACCCCTTTCTCAACTACTCGAAAGGGTAATCAGATGTGCTGACTTGGCTGGAGTTGCTGAATCAGAAATTCGGACTGAGATGGAAAGTCAGGGTGTTCTGCAGGTCCATAGAGTTAAAATCTCTAAAGGAAGTGACGTAATTGAAACCAACACGCTATTCTTGACTTTTGCTATGCCATCTCCCCAGAGTTTGTCAAAGTGGGTTATGTCCGAGTGAAAGTTACGCCTTTTGTACCATCTCCTTTGTGGTGTTTCAAGTGTCAACGCTTTGGGCATTCCAGCCGAGCTTGTCGGGGTTAGGAGATCTGTCGTGACTGTGGACAGAAGAAGCATGATGAATCTTGTACAAATGCTGTATACTGTGTCAATTGTAACGGTGATCATTCATTAAATTCAAAAGTTGTCCAGTGTGGAAAAAGGAAATGCGAGATTCAGAAAGTAAAGATTGAGAGGAAATGTTCCTTTCTTGAGGCTAGAAGGTTAGTGGAGGTCAGGACTCCTTCGGCTGCTACTTATCCACAGAAGGTGGTTAACGATTCTGCGAACCGGTCATCGGGTGATGATCTGGGAGCAGCTCCATTCACTGCTCTGGAGAAGAAATTGACAGAATTGTCATCGGTTTTGGATCGGCTTACCATACTTGAACAATCAGTTGAGGTTTTGTCTCAGAAATGCAATAGTGTTCCGTCCAGCAGTGTACAACAGGCTTCAGTCCCTGCTGGTGAGGGAAGAAGTGTTTCAGTTGTACAAAGTGCTGTGGATCAGAGGTCAGGGGTGAAGGATCGGAGGAAAGAGATGTCCCCTCGCTCACAGGCCAATAACAGCAGTACGAGACAGGCACGCAGTGAGGAGCGTCCTTTTCGGACTCCAGACCCTCCTAGGGGAAAATCTCGAAGTCAGGTATTTGGTGCAGCAGGTTTCAGTCCAGTAAGAGCAAATTTCAAGCATGGCAACAAACAACTTAGAAATTTGTCAGGAGCATCGGCTTCTGATCTTGTCTTGAAGAACCGTTTTAGTTCTTTGGTGGACAGTGAAGTTTCTGGAGAAGAGGGCTGATAGATATTCTTTTAACAACCTAACATGGACATACTTCAGTGGAACATAAGGGGAGTTAAAGCAAATTGTCGGGACCTTGAGCTATTATTGACAGAGTATAGATCTTCGGTAATTGCTCTTCAGGAAACCCTTTTAACTGCAAGTAAGAAGCATGAGATTCCTGGTTTCTCCTGCTTACTCAAGCCAGCTTCTGCAGACTTTTCAAGGAGAGGCGTTTCTCTTTACATTCATAATTCGGTACTACATACAGAAATTCCACTTCAGACGGATCTGGAGGCAGTGGCAGCTCGAATCTCGTTAAACAAGGTCGTTACGATATGTTGTTTGTATCTATCTCCATCTTCTGTGATTTCGAAGACTCAGTTGGATGGTTTAATTTCTCAGCTCCCTTGCCCATTTCTTTTATTGTGTGACTTGAATGGCCATTTTCCACAGTGGGGAAGTAACTGCACCAATTCTCAAGGGAAAGTTCTTGAAGATTTTATATCGGATCATGATCTCTGTCTTCTGAATTCAGGCTCACCGACCTTTTGTTCTCCTTCTGGTTCTTTGACTCACTTGGATTTGTCCATTTGTGACCCTTCCTTATTTTTGGACTTAGAATGGCAGGTTCATACGGACCTAAGCGGGAGTGATCACTTTCCGATTTTTATTTATTTTACGAAGCAAATGCAGGAGTCCCTCGGGAAACATGGAAGTTTCGCTCTACAGATTGGAGTCTTTATCAGCAACAGATTTTAAGTAGACTGCCTATGAATCTGTTGCGGAGTTATGATGATCCTGTTTTGCAGTTCACTAAAGTGATAGTAGAGAGTGCTAAGGAAGCTATTCCCAAGTCCCGTGATAAACCAAATGATGTTAAGACCCCTTGGTATGATAAAGAGTGCAACACTTTGAAGGGTAAGAGAAAAGGTTTCTCAAAGACTTTTTGCTAGGTTTCCTATGGTGGGGAACAAAGTTAAACATCAGGCGTGCAGGGCTAAGTGTCGGTATACATTTAAAACTAAGAAGAAAGAATCTTGGAAAAATTTTTGTTCAAATCTGCCCTTTAAGGTCAATTCAAGGAAAGTCTGGAAACTAATCCGTAAGATTAAGGGAAAGTCGGCTACATCAGTTATAAAATGTTTGCATGTAAATGAATCGATTATTACTAATAAAAAGGAGGTTGCTAACTTGTTAGCTGTTACTATCCCCAAAATTCGTCAGCTGATCATTATTGCAAGGAATTCCAGCGTATCAAAAGATCAGCGGAGTCAAAATCTTGTTCGTTCGTGCCAGATAGTTCTGAGGATTACAACTACGTTTTCAGCATGGATGAGTTAAAGGACGCCATTTTGAAAGCCAACAACTCAGCTCCTGGAACAGATGACATTCATTATCAATTATTCAACATTTGCCAGCTGAGGGTTTAAATGTGTTGTTGTATCTGTTTAATCATGTTTGGTGTTCAGGGTATTTTCCACCTTCTTGGAGAGAGGCGGTTGTTATCCCTATTCCTAAACCAGGGAAAGATCATTCGGATCCTAACAACTATCGTCCTATAGCTCTCACTAGTTGCTTATGTAAAACTATGGAAAGAATGGTATATTCTCGATTGTTATGGCAGTTAGAATGTCTGGGGGCCTTAGATGTTTCCCAGTGTGGATTTCGGAACAACCGCAGTACTACTGATCACCTGGTTCGATATGAGTCTTTTATCAGGAATGCTTTGATTAATGGAGAACATGTAGTTTCTATTCTTTTTGATTTAGAAAAAGCTTATGACACAACATGGAGGCATGGAATTCTTCAGGACTTGAAGGCACTTGATTTCAAAGGTAATTTACCAATGTTTATTAATAATTTTTTGTCTAACAGGCAGTGTTAGACTTCATTCGACCTTTTCGGATGCTTTTGAGCAGGAGATGGGTGTCCCTCAGGGTAGCATCCTTTCTCCATGTCACGACCGACCCCTGGAGGTCTGCCCTGACAGGATCGGTCTAGATGGGAGTGAAGGGAGTGACTGACCTCACACGCCCCGCAAGAGACCACACAAGAAAGATTGCAATACAACACCCCATTTATTCACAACAACACACACATAGTCACAAATAAGCATTCCAACACACACAACATGCACAATCACAATCACGCATTTCAACACACACGACATACACACAATTAAGCATTTCAACACACACGACATACCCATAGTCACAAACAAGCATTTCAATGCACACAACAAAACCATAATCATAAATAAGCATTTCCAGCACACATTCCTTTCCGTGCTTCATGTGGTTTCCCCACACCCCTGCCTCTCCAAACTCCACTGGGAGCACTGTGTCGCATCAGGTGCCCCAAACCGGTCGGTTCTTGAACGGAGTGTCTTTCAATGCCGACACCATTGACACACACACACACCCCCAAATTGCACGACACAGAGCTAACCACACTGGTCACATGGGCTGTATGAAGTCCAAGGACAGTTGAGAACGCATCCCGTGGGATGAGGTGTTGTCGCTGAAGGTCCCGGACAGGGGTTAGGACCCTCCAGCAAAGTCCCCGTGCTCCTCAACCAGTGCGCGGCCCCAACAGCGCAAGCCTCGGGTGAATCCCCCGGGAGGAGAGGAAACGGAAGGAACTGAAAGGAAAGAAGGGTACTGGAACCCCGCAGTCAGTACGGTCTGACATATGCTGTTAAATCCTAACAGCCACTCGCATGATGGGCGAGGGGAGGTTTGCTGAATACATTAATAGCACCAGCGCAACACAGACCTGAGCATAACACAGTAAACAAACCAACTGAGGAATGTTCCCTAAAGGTCTCCTCACACGAAGCAGGTAAGAGATTACATTAACAGGCTAAACAACGAATAGCAATCTACATCTTCATCCTTCCCTCACTCACGTTCAACATTTTCCTTTCTTAGGAACTGAACTAATACAGCAACCATTGCTTTATAACTGCCACCATATTTGCACATAATAATAATTCAATGGCACAATTATCCCCACATTTTATAGCAACATTTCAAAATGACACAATTCTCCAGCCACGCATCCAAACGACTAATCATGCGTGCGCACGCTCGCAAACAGAAAACACCTTCCCCTTGCACACACAAACAGACGGTGGCCGAAGAATAAGAGACCGGTGATTGTGACAGGGGCGGACTAGCGAGACCAAGCAAGTACCAACCCTGAATCACCAGGTTCTCCCCCATCCCCACCGTCTACCGCATCACCAGATGCATAGAAAGGAGAAAGAATTTTGGATATAATTTAGAATGGCCAGGTTAAAGATTGAACTAACCAGAAAAAGTGGTCTCAAACAATATTTCTTTTATAATTTTGAAAACAAAAGGAAATTGTGCAAGAGAGAAGAATTAGCCGGCTAACAACAAAAAAAACAAACAAACAAACCACGAAACTGATGCTTACCAGCTACCCGTGGGTGACCCAGAAGTGGCGGGTCAAGCTACCCCTACAGGCCGACTGCAGGAATGAAGGTACCGACCGTACCTTCGACAAAGTGGTGGAGAACCAGAACCGGAGCGGGCGCTCCCAGGGACATCTTCCGCTTGAGTGAAGAAAAACTGCCTAACCGATGGCAGCCAACATGCCACCCTACGTCACAGTGAAAATACCTCAAACCTGAGAGGAATGTTGCACGTGCGGCAGGTAAAAAGACAGGTGAGAGGCCGATAGAGACAGCAAGTTCAAGAGAAAGGTACCAGCCACCCGTGAACCTGCAGGATGAATTGCACGGGCAGTGAAATTAGAGAGAGAGAGAGAGAAAGTAAACCTAACCTGAGGTGAACTACATTAAGGTGCAACCACACCACAAGCCACATTAAGGGACGGATACACGACAATAACGACGACAATAAATAAATGAATAATTCTACTACCCTAGATGGGCCAATCGTCATAGGCCTCGTGACAAACCCGTGACAAACCCCCCTTCTAAAAGCATCTGTTTCTCTGAGATACAGTGCTCCTTTGAACCTTGATGCATGTGCAAATTCACAACAATCGGACCGAACCCAACCCTCTGTGATCGACAGAGTACGATAAATCCAATACAAACATTCCACGATAGAATTACACAGGGAGATACATAATACTACATTTATCAAACAACTAAGCAAACCTTCCAACAATAAAAGTAGCAATCCGAACCAGTGGTGATTCACTACCGTTAACATCGTTGAAGTGAAAACTGTCCTGATACAGAGACCAAAAGGGGATATAACCCTGGTTGAGGGATGTGTCCCTCTGACTGATTTCTCCAATGTGCTGACTACGGAGCTCGGCTGAGATAGTCAGCATCCGTATTGCTGGAACCCTTGATATGGCGAAAAGTGAAAGCATGACTCTGCAGTTCCACTGCCTAACCCATGAGTCGATGACTGACTGGCCGGATCCGGTCCAGGCACTGGAGAGGATGATGATCGCTCTCCAGTACAAGCTTCCGGCCGTACTTCTTCTTGGGCACGCCAGTGCGCGTCCAAATCTGCCAGAGAGCTTCAGCAACAGTAGGGGCATCGATAGTCCTAAGCGGGACAGCCTCTGGGTATCGAGTCGCATAGTCTACCACTACCAAAATGTAACGGTGACCGCGATCGGATGGTGGATTAATGGGTCCCACCAGGTCAACACCAACCTTGCTGAATGGCTCCCCAACCAGTGGCATTGATTGTAGGGGAACACGCCTCAAGCGACCCTTAGGCGTTGTCCGTTGGCAGACATCGCAACTGCGGCAGTACTGCCTGACCTGAGAGTTCATCCCCGGCCAGAAAAAGTCCTGTCTTACCCGCTCGAGAGTCCGCTTTGAGCCCATATGGCCTGCCATGGGTGAATCATGGGCCTGCCGGAGAACAGATTCTGTCAAGCTTTAGGGGACGACTAACTGCTTGGCCACCCGGTCTGCCTGAGTGAAGACCCTAAAGAGGATCCCCTTGTGGAGCTTAAAGCTCACCTTGGCATGTCGGGCAGACTGAGCGGGACGATCCACCAGTTGTTGTAGGCGTTGGACATCCAAGTCCCTGGCCTGAAGACGAACCATGGTAGCAGGATCGGCTTTTGCCAGAACCTCGTCAGAGATCGGCTGAAGAACAGGACGCAATTCCTGTTCCTGCTTCTTGGCTTTGGCGCGCGTGGTAACTCCCACACAAGCCTGTACGGGCAGATCCGTAGACACAGACTGACTGTGTCTGTCTGCGAAGGTGATGGTATTCCCTATAAGAAGGGATACAGAGGTCGCTCCACCGCGATGGCCCATACTTCGCCACAGAAGTAGGGGGTGGAGATAGGAATGAGTACAGAAGGACGGGTGGAAGTAAAACCAGCCTCCAACCCGCACACATCATAATTGGCGCCCCGCTGAGCCTCAGGGGAAACCAAATCCTTATCCACAAAGAGCGTTGAAGCTCCCGAATCCCTGATGGTGTCGACCAAGGAAGAACCAACAACAGAAAGAAACACTGGACACTCTGTACCACCAGAAGCTGGGATGGACCCCACGTTAGCCGAGGCACGAGGACGCTGGGAAGGACTAGCCCCATGACTACCGGCGGCTTTAGGGCAATCTTTCCTAATGTGGCCGGGACGACCACAAAGAAAACACAGTCGGGGTGCTGAGGTCCCCGATGAACTGCCTGCTTTGTTCAACCCGCTAGCAGTCGTCGGCGCCTTATTGCCACTAAATCCTGTGGGGGTCTTCCTGTCCGTATCTGGGCGATGCCCATAAGCTCTACAGGCTTCAGCAAACACCTCAGCGGTATGAATCGCAGCCGCGAAATCCTGTAGTGCTGTCTCGCCTATACGGATCCTCAACTCTGGGGACACGGTGTTGGTGAGCTGTTCGATGAGAATCAGATCCTCAAGTTCCAGCTTAGCCAACTGACGCCAGTACCCTAGCGTTTTGCGCAGCCTATCTCCAAACTGCATGAAGGTCTCGTCGTTATTCTTTTTCATGGACCTGAACTTCCTCCTGTACGTCTCTGGAGTAAGGTGGAAACGCTTACACAGAGCCAACTGCATGTCTGCATAAGACGCACCTTCATTTAGAGTGAGCACACACTCCCTTGCAGTACCTGATAATCCAGAAAAAAGGTGCATGGCTTTTTGTTCCTCAGACAATTGGTATGAAGTAGCTACCTTGTCAAAATGCTCTAAGAACATATCAATGTCCTCACTAGGTCTGAACTGTGGAAACTTTAATTTTGGGCCTCTAACTCTATCCCTTGCCTGTTGATTAACCCCCTGACTTACAGACGCGGGAGTCCGCAAAAGAAGTTGTTCCATCTCTTCCCTACACAGAGCCTCCATCCTATCTAGCTCTTCCCGACGGAGGGCTTCCTGTCTGACAGCCTCTTCCCTACGCAGAGCTTCCTGTCTAGCAGTCTCTTCTCTGCGCAGAGCAGCCTCTTCCCTATGCAGATCTAACTCTTCCCGATGGAGGGCTTCCTGCCTGGCAGCATCCTCTCGTCGCTGTTGCTCCAAAAACATCAGGACAGAGGCGATGTCCTGGGCAGGATTCACCACTCCCGACACGGGAGGATGACCCGTTTGACCCGTCCCTTGGGTCTCGACTTACCCATGAGGAAAGTCTCCCGGGGCATACCCCTTACGAGGGGAAGCATGGAGAAGAGAGGGTTTCGGTTTCTGCGACTCAACAGAAGCCCACAGTTGCTTCACTATACTCTGACGCTTCCGAGCGGAAGTGCCAGTCGGGGTCTCAGCAGAAAGATCCCCTAGCGAAGAAGTAGTGAAAGTACTCGCTGGACTATCGGCTACAGCACTGGAATAAGTAGAAGTCACTGTAGTCGAAGTACTGGTACTAATAGTAGGGACTACATTTTGAAGACCTTTCTTCTTCGACGCACGCGTCGCCATACCGCCAGCACCGGACGTTGCCATGACAACTATATCCTACGGTTCTCAAATACAGGGGAAAGACAATTCCACTTGAAAAACAGATACCGCACGGATATGTTACGGCTGCTCCCACTCTGGCAACACTGCGCTCCACAACAGGAGCAACAGTGCGGTGGGGCTCACCAACAATAAGGGGGAAATGTCAAGGCTGCTCCCACTCTGGCAACACCGCGCTCCACAACATGAGCAACAGTGCGGTGGGGCTCACCGACAAAACAAACAATGACAGGCGGAATCCGGAGAAAGAAAAAACGACACTAACGTCCGATACAACCACCTGTACTCAATAACCCGGTAAAGAAAACTGGTTAACTACAAAACAGGAATGGCAGACTGAGTGGCAACAGAAAGGAAAGTCTTATGGCCGTATCTGCGTGAGGCACCCGGCGGAAAGAGGAGGTCTGGACGCGGTCGATTCCCCTTCATCTCAACTCGATCCCCCAGTCACACCAGATGTTCGTTCAGGCCACCAAAAGACTCTCTTCACGCTAGAGTCACCCAGCCAACCACCCACAAACAAACACGACAAACTGACTAAACGTATACAAAACAGACTGAACTGGACAGGTACTCCACGAAACGAGAGATACAGTCAGAGCCCTTCACATCCCGGACGAGCCCCCACAAATGTCACGACCGACCCCTGGAGGTCTGCCCTGACAGGATCGGTCTAGATGGGAGTGAAGGGAGTGACTGACCTCACACGCCCCGCAAGAGACCACACAAGAAAGATTACAATACAACACCCCATTTATTCACAACAACACACACATAGTCACAAATAAGCATTCCAACACACACAACATGCACAATCACAATCAAGCATTTCAACACACACGACATACACACAATTAAGCATTTCAACACACACGACATACCCATAGTCACAAACAAGCATTTCAACGCACACAACATAACCATAATCATAAATAAGCATTTCCAGCACACATTCCTTTCCGTGCTTCATGTGGTTTCCCCACACCCCTGCCTCTCCAAGTCCACTGGGAGCACCGTGTCGCATCAGGTGCCCCAAACCGGGTCGGTTCTTGAACGGAGTGTCTTTCAATGCCGACACCATTGACACACACACACACACCCAAATCGCACGACACAGAGCTAACCACACTGGTCACATGGGCTGTATGAAGTCCGAGGACAGTGGAGAACGCATCCCGTGGGACGAGGCGTTGTCGCTGAAGGTCCCGGACAGGGGTTAGGACCCTCCAGCAAAGTCTGCGTGCTCCTCAACCTGTGCGTGGCCCCAACAGCGCAAGCCTCGGGTGAATCCCCCGGGAGGAGAGGAAACGGAAGGAACTGGAAGGAAAGAAGGGTACTGGAACCCCGCAGTCAGTACGGTCTGACATATGCTGTTAAATCCTAACAGCCACTCGCATGATGGGCGAGGGGAGGTTTGCTGAATACATTAATAGCACCAGCTCAACACAGACCTGAGCATAACACAGTAAACAAACCAACTGAGGAATGTTCGCTAAAGGTCTCCTCACACGAAGCAGGTAAGAGATTACATTAACAGGCTAAACAACGAATGGCAATCTACATCTTCATCCTTCCTTCACTCACGTTCAACATTTTCCTTTCTTAGGAACTGAACTAATACAGCAACCATTGCTTTATAACTGCCACCACATTTGCAAATAATAATAATTCAATGGCACAATTATCCCCACATTTTATAGCAACATTTCAAATGACACAATTCTCCAGCCACGCATCCAAATGACTAATCATGCGTATGCACGCTCGCAAACAGAAAACACGTTCCCCTTGCACACACAAACAGACGGTGGCCAAAGAATAAGAGACCGGTGATTGTGACAGGGGCGGACGAGCAAGACCAAGCAAGTACCAACCCTGAATCACCAGGTTCTCCCCCATCCCCACCGACTACCGCATCACCAGATGCATAGAAAGGAGAAAGAATTTTGGATATAATTTAGAATGGCCAGGTTAAAGATTGAACTAACCAGAAAAAGTGGTCTCAAACAATATTTCTTTTATAATTTTGAAAACAAAAGGAAATTGCGCAAGAGAGAAGAATTAGCCGGCTAACAAAATAAAAAAAAACAAAAAAACCCACGAAACTGATGCTTACCAGTTACCCGTGGGTGACCCAGAAGTGGCGGGTCAAGCTACCCCTACAGGCCGACTTCAGGAATGAAGGTACCGACCGTACCTTCGACGAAGTGGTGGAGAACCAGAACCAGAGCGGGCGCTCCCAGGGACATCTTCCGCTTGAGTGAAGAGAAAACCTGCCTAACCGATGGCAGCCAACATGCCACCCTACGTCACAGTGAGAATACCTCAAACCTGAGAGGAATGTTGCACGTGCGGCAGGTAAAAAGACAGGTGAGAGGCCGATAGAGACAGCAAGTTCAAGAGAAAGGTACCAGCCACCCGTGAACCTGCAGGATGAATTGCACGGGCAGTGAAATTAGAGAGAGAGAGAGAGAGAGAGAGAGAGAGAGAGAGAGAGAGAGAGAGAGAGAGAGAGAGAGAGAGAAAGTAAACCTAACCTGAGCTGAACTACATTAAGGTGCAACCACACCACAAGCCACATTAAGGGACGGATACACGACAATAACGACGACAATAGATAAATGAATAATTCTACTACCCTAGATGGGCCAATCGTCATAGGCCTCGTGACAAACCCGTGACACTCCACTTCTGTTCAATCGGAAGATTAATAACATCGTCCAGTCAGTAAAGTCTGGAATTGATAAGTCATTGTTGATGACTTCTCCATCTCTGCCAAGGGGAAATCTTTGGCTGCAGCTGAGCGTCAACTTCAGTTGTGTGTTAATCGTGTTCAGCAGTGGGTTACTGAAAATGGATTTAAGTTTTCAGCTACTAAGACAGAGTGTATTCATTTCCATAGGAAAAGATCTCAGGTCTTAGAACCAGCTATCAGTCTCAAAGTATCAGGTAATTAAAGTTTCCAAACAAGTGAAATTTTTGGGGGTTATTTTTGACAATAAGCTTTCTTTTTTGCCTCACATTAAGTACATTAAACAATCTTGCCAGTCAGGTTTGCATGTTTTAAAGGTTATTAGTCACACTGATTGGGGTGCAGACAAGCGAACTTTGTTGCGATTGTATCGGGCTTTGGTGAGACCAAGCTAGATTATGGGTGTGTGGTATATGGTTCTGCACGAAAGTCTTACCTCAAAGCTCTTGATCCAATTCATCATCAAGGACTGCGGATTGCTCTGGGAGCACTTCGCACATCTCCAAAAGAGAGTTTGTATGTTGAATCTGGTGAACCCCCTCTGGAGCTAAGGAGGTTGTGTCTTTCCATGAATTACTACCTGAAACTGAGGGCTAATCCAGAAAACCCTGCCTATGATATTGTCATGAACCCGCCTTTTAGAGCCAAATATGACTTAAAGCCAAATGAGATTCCTCCACTGGGTATTCGTATTTTGCCCCACTTCGGGGCAACTGGCATTGACCTTGATGCTGTTGATGACGGTCCATTACAGACTGATTTACCTCCTTGGAAAGTCGCCAATCCAGAGATTAATTTATATTTAACTCAATTTTGAAAGGAGGTCACCTCGAGTGCTGCATATAAACAACTTTATCTTGGGCAATGTGAACTTTATAAAGATTTTATCAAGATTTTTACTGATGGTTCTAAAAAAGGTGAGAGGGCTGCAGCTGCCATTGTGTGTGATAACAATTTTCAGGAGCCTACTTTGTTAAGATTGCGGGATTGGTCGTCTGTTTATACTGCTGAACTGAAGGCTTTAAATCTGGCCCTCAGTGCGGTGTCCAGGTCAGATCAGAATGATTTCCTTATTTTATCGTATTCATTGTCGCCATTCTCGGCTTTATCGACAAGAGAAGTGTCACATCCAGTTTTGGCTGATATTCATGATCTTCATACTCAGCGTGTCTCTTCAGGAAAGCATATAGTTTTCTTGTGGGTCCCCAGCCACATGGGAATCTATGGTAACTCAGTGGTGGACAAAGCAGCCAAACAAGCTCTCGGTGCAAGTCTTTCCAGGAGGCCTATGCAGTTTGTTCCTCACTCTGATCTACGTCATAAATCTAGTTTGTATTGTCGTGAACTGTGGCAGAGTGAATGGTGTAATCAAATTCATAATAAATTGTTTAAAATTTGCCCAGATTTAACCAATCCTTTCCCATCGGTGGTACGTAACCGTAAAGAGGAATCAGTTTTGTCACGGTTACATATTGGGCACAGCTATATAACGCACAGTTGGATATTCAGAAGGGAAGACCCCCCATGGTGTGTTGCGTGTGAAAGCTTGTTCAGTGTTAATCATTTTTTGACAGAATGTGCTGATTTGATGTGTATCAGAGAGAAGTTCTTTTCCACCAGTGATTTATCGGTTCTTTTTCGTGAGATTTCAGTAGATCTTATTTTTCTTTTTTGAAAGAGGTAAACTTATTTTATAAAATATAGTGTTTAAATAATGTATACAGGTGTCATCGGAGTTGAACAGATAATTGTGCTTTTGTCTTCATAAATTTTAAGCGATGTGTTAATACTAGTGTGGGTATTTGTATCTAGAGACTTAGATATGATAGCTGAGGTCCTGATTTGGCTCCTAGTAGTCCGCTGGACCCTATAAACACTAACTAACTAACTATTAGGCAAGATTTAGAATGAGAAGAAAGAATGAACATAAAGCGAATGCAGGAAGAGCAGGAAACTAAACGAGCACAACAGCAGGCAGAAGAGGAAACTAAGCGAGCACAACAGCAGGCAGAAGAAGAAACCAAAAGACAAAAAGAGGTAGAAGAAACTAAAAGAGTACAAGAGGAAACTAAAAGGTTGCAACAAAGAGAGATTGAAGAAACTAAAAGGATCCAGATAGAACATCCTGGTCAGGGAATAGTTCCAGGCGAGGAAAGTCAAAGTGCTAGTGAACCCAGGTCCAACGCCCCTCGTCCTACTTTTCCTAAATTACCTCCCTTTAAGGAAAAGAGTGATGACATTGATAGTTATCTCTTCAGGTTTGAAACCCATGCTCGTTCTTTAGGGTGGTCGGAAAACCTATGCGTTACATATCTCTCTGCTTTACTAGAAGGTTCAGCTCTTACGCTCTATCATAGTTTGGCGGAAGACAATGTGGTGTCGTATGAACTGTTGAAAGAAAGTTTGTTAAAAAAGTTTCAATGTACCCCAGATTGTTTTAGAAAGCGTTTTCGTGAATCAAAACCTAGGCTAGATGAACCCTTTGAAACTTTTTCTGTTGAGCTTTGAAGTCTTCTGGGTCATTGGATTTCATTGTCCAAGATTTAAAAACCTTTTCAGGGACTTCTTGACCTTATTTTAAGAGAGCAGTTTTTGGAGTGTGTTTCCAAGGATTTGGCTACATTTCTATGTGAAAAAGATGAAAAAACATTTGATGCTATGATTAAGTCTGCCGCATCGTACAGGCGTGCCCACCCCACTAAACGTCTTTCCAGGAAGGCTGATGTGAATATGTTGCCTCCCTTGCTCATTCTTCTGGACACTCAGAGAGACTCCCTTCCCGTGGTCAGTCAGACAGAGGTCGCAAGTACTTTGCCTCTCAACCTGTTCAGAAGCCCAGCACTCCAGCTAGTCGAGGCAGTGGTAACCGTCCCCGTGGTCGTAGTTCTCATCAGTACACAGGCAATAGGTCTTCATCAGGTATTCCCCAGTCTCCCAATGTTGTCTGCTTCTTGTGTAAAAAGGCAGGGCATGTAGCTTCCAAATGTACATGGAAGTCTGGTAAAACCCCATGCACGATTTGCACTCTTAGCCATCCCGATAGATGCCCCTTTGTCACTTACAGTTCAACTGTTGTCGACAAGTCACTTGACAAGCAATCGACTGCTGCTTGTTCGGTTGTTCGCTCCCCGTTCGCCTGTTTGGCTGCAGGTGAATTTACAGGAAAGTTACATCTGGAATCTGGTTGTGTTAATGGCATTCTAAGTTCTGTTTTGCGTGACACTGGTGCTACCATTTGTGGTGTTCGCAAAAGACTTGTTTCCGATAGCCAGATGCTAGGTACTACAGTGAGCTGTGTTTCTTTTGGAGGACGTGTGGATGAATTCCTACTAGCTACAGTCCATGTCAGTTGTCCCTACTTTGTGGGTGATCTAACTTGCTGTGTCCTAGACAGTCCTGTCGCAGATCTCATCATAGGAAATGTTCCTGGTGTCTGTGAAGATGGCACATCACTTTTACTGATGTGAGTGAACCCCTTTCTTTAGCTGCCGTTACCAGGTCTAGAGCTAGACATGTAGTCGAGATAAAGTCTCTCTGTCAGATTCCTGATGATTTGGACATTTCTCGATCAGACTTAATTTCCAAGCAAAAGGCAGATGAGTCATTGAAATCATGTTTTCAGCTAGCTTCTTCTGGTGAGGTAAAGAAATCAGGTGCAGCTACGTTCTATTATTACTTCTCAGACGGTGTTCTCTTCAGACATTTTGAGAAAGATGATGTTCCTTATGATCAGGTTGTTGTTCCCTCTGAGCTCCGACCTACAGTGCTTTCTGTAGCATGTGACGTTTTTATAAAGCCCCATTCATAAATGATGGTTGAATGCTCAGACAAGAATGATAGACCGTTGTAGGAAAGTTAAACTTTCGTCCACTCCCTTCACTTTCTTTCTAAAGATGGAACAAGAGGTTTGATTTTTGACAATAACAACAAAATTTAATAAAAATATGAGTAACGATGAAGATGATCTGCAGTGAGTATGTCGTTTTGTTGTTTTGAATGCTGATGTCCGTTTGCTCCTTATGAAATGGATTACGTACAAAAGAAATTAATCATACACATTCACTTGGAAACAGCAAAATTTCTGTTCTTCTCCACTTGGTCTTTGCAGTAGCACAAATATCGATTGTCCGTTCGTGCTAAAAAAATATCTTTCGGAGAATACACACAGAATATAGTTATGCATAAAAAAACAAAATGTCTGAGTGTGTTGTAGCGTGATTGAATGTGGAGGGATGTGTTTGTGTGATTGGCACTCAGCTTCACGGAATCGTGTAGCGTTCCGGAGTTCCGCTGACGTTCAGAGTCCACCTCCAGATTCCAGCAACGTTGACACGCCAACACGTTCCTCTCAACGAAGAATGTAGTAGGATAAGGATGCGTGACGAAGATGAAGATAAAGATACGGAGAGATGAAAAGGAAGAAAAGGAAAAAGGAGAAAGGACCTGCAAGATAACGATCGTCTTAAATCTTGCACTATAATGGCACATCACTAATCCACTCACTACACGCTCCAAACACACTTTACAATTGCACTAGCTTGCTCTATCATTTACAATTGATTTCCTCCAAAAATTTGCTTTACGATAAAACTCGTTAACAAAGAAGGAAAGTGTACACGAATATTCCAATCTGCCTTGACTGTGTTATTCGCCAAAGCTTAATGCTTGATGAATTACAATTATATTTAATCCCTGAACAGATTAAATCAAATCGCGTTAATCTTCATATTACACAGTTCACTTAGATCCAAGAAAAATGTTTCGTTCATAACTCGAACTCGTTTACGATTCTCTAAATAATAATCTGCATTCACACAAATATCATATCTTCTAAATATGGTTGTATGCAACGGTGAACTGAAATAGAATTTGCATAATATAGATTAATACATGACAACACGATATGATGAGAGCAAACAAATGAAAATGACAGCTCCATAATTACTCATATGTGTTGACTGGTAAATCTGAAATAATTAATTCAGAGCGTTTTAGATGATCGCGCACACAAAATATTATTGGACCGGTAAATGTGCCTTAATACGATTATGTTGAGATAACTTTTGTTGCGCTACACGAAAAAAATGGTTTCGATCTATTTACCTCAACACAGTCTTCAATGGCTACAGCTATCGATTTCGCCCACGGAACGATGAGACTCGTTAACGCCTTCCCCGTAAAGGTTGTGGATGTTGTCGATCTGCCCTGCAGTCCCCTTTCAGTCTGGCCTCGACTGATTCCTTCGACAGGCTTGTTCTTCTTCGAAAAGTTTGACCTTTCGTGTCGAGCCAATTTCTCGTCAACTTGGTTGATCAGTTGTATGAAGCAACGGCCAACACTTACTGCACATGCGCGGATGGAGAAACAACTGACACTTGGATAATTATGATTGGTCAATACCATGGTTTTCCATACTCTAAGATTGTAAATTATTTTATTATTAATACAAATACAAGTCTACACAACGTTTAAAATCATAAGCGTACTGCACTGAAGCAAAACTAACAATTAGTTTCGTCGTTTGGATATAGAAATATAAAACAAGTGCAGAGCAAATAAACGTCATGTATCGACTGCGTCATTTTCTCAATGAAAATGACCCGAGCTTATGAATGAACGTCACAAAGCACATGACCTTATCTTGTCGGGTCATTGTGGTTCTCGTCGAACTCTTGCATGACTTCTCAACAGATTTTTTTTTTGGCCTGGTGTTACGGACGATGTGGCCAAGTACGTAGCTTCTTGTGATGTGTGTCAGAGAACAGTACCTAAGGGAAACATTTCTCCAGTACCCCTTTCTACTGTCCCGTTTGTTAATGCCCCATTTGACCGTGTGGCTGTTGACCTTGTGGGTCCGCTGTCTCCTCCATCGGAACAAGGTCATAGGTATATTCTCACTACGATTGACAAAGCCACTCGCTATCCCGAAGCCATTCCCTTGAAGGATATCTCTTCTATTAGTGTAGCCGAGGCACTGTTAGGTATCTTTTCAAGAGTAGGCTTTCCAAAGGGGATACTGTCAGATCAGGGACCCCAGTTCAATTCTGACCTTATGAAGTAGTTCCATGTGGTATGTGGTGCTAAAGGCATACGCACATTACCATACCATCCTCAGGCGAATGGTCATGTTGAACGCTTCCATGGCACTCTCAAGGCGATGCTCAAGAAGACCGTACGCTTTCATCCCCAGGCGTGGCATCGTTATTTACCTGCGCTATTGTTTGCATGCAGAGAGTTGCCCGCTGAAAACACAGGGTTCTCACCATTTCAGCTGTTGTATGGTCGACACGTCCGTGGCCCTATTGCCCTGTTGCAGGAATCCTGGACTCAGTCAGATAGTCATGATGCTGAAGCGAAACCTCTCTATGCATACCTGTTTGAGCTCAAAAATGTTATTGCTGACTCGTGCAAGTTAGCTATTGATCATGCTCTCGAGTCATCTGCTAAGGGAAAAAGGTACTTTGACCGTAAGGCGAGAGAACGTCGTTTTTAGGTTGACGATGAAGTTCTTGTTCTCCTCCCTACAGAGTCAAACAAGTTGCTGGCTAGTTGGTCAGGACCATTTCCAGTCACTAGGGTCCTGCATCCCGACTACAAGGTATTAGTCAAGGGAAAGGAAAAGATCTTTCATGCTAACATGTTGAAGAGATACATTCGTCGTTCTCCAGTAGGTGTGTCTCTCAGTGTCCCAACAGTTACCTCACAGGGACAGTCAGTGCCTTGGTCTGAAATAGTACCACTGGGTTCTGACGGTAAGACTGTTTCTGCTCAGAATTCTCCAGGAACTGTTTCTTCTGTGAAATCTTCCAATTTTCGTGATTCTGTGGTCGCGTACACAGTTGGCATTGTGCATGACTGTGATGACGCGTTACCACTACACACTCTTCCTGTGCCCATGGCATCCTCTATGCCAGATGAGGATATTGATTCCGTACACTTTGATGGTGCTTTGTCAGAAGGTAATGCTAGAGAATTAAGGAGAGTCTTTGAAGATTTTCAGGATATCCTTACTCCAAAACCAGGCTCCTTTTCTGGCAATGTACTACTAGAAATTCCTCTAACTACTGATGTCCCAGTCAGGAAAAGGTGCTATGACATCCCTTTCTCTGCTAGAGAGGTTGTTGAGAGAGAAGTTGGCATTATGTTGGAACTCAGCATCATTGAACCCTCCAATAGTCCCTATGCCTCCCCAGTTGTTCTAGTCAGGAAAAAGATGGTACCTGTCGCTTTTGCATCGATTTCCGTTCTCTGAATAAGATTACTGTCTTCGATGCTGAGCCCATTCCTGATGTAGAAAGTTTGTTTGCAAGACTGTCTGATGCTAGGTTCTTTACCAAGATCGATCTTGCAAAGGGATATTGGCAGATAGTGGTTAAGCCCGAGGATCGTCCAAAGACAGCTTTTACAACACATATGGGTCTTTTCCAGTGTGTCAGAATGCCTTTTGGTCTTGTGTCAGCACCTGCTGTTTTCGCACGCATGATGCGCATGTTAGCTTTGGATCAGTTTTCAGCTGTCAGTTTCTTTGACGACATTCTGGTTCATAGTGTTTCATGGGATGCACATGTTCGTCACATGAAGGGTGTTCTTTCACGTCTGCGGTCTTTCAATCTCACAGCTCGTCCCTCGAAAATCGAGGCAGGTTTTCGTTCTCTGGAATTTCTTGGACACATCGTTGGAGGTTGTACTATGCGTCCTGAACAGAAAAAGATAGATAAGATTCTGAAAATTCCCACCCCTACTACCAGAAAGCAAGTCAGATCTATGCTAGGTTTGCTTAGCTTTAATAGAAGGTATGTTCCCAGTTTTTCCACGTTGAGTGCTCCACTCTCTGACTTAATCAAGGATGTTGGTTGATCTGGACGATCTGTCTCTTGGACCCCTGAATGTGCAGTAGCGTTGCAGAGTATCCAGAGTATTTTATCGTCGGCACCAGTTTTGTTGTTACCTCAGTTAGGTAAGCCCTTTGTTCTGCGAACTGATGCTAGTTCTGTTGGGCTAGGTGCTGTACTACTGCAAGAGGATGATGATGGTGTACTTCACCCAGTTGTATTTGGGAGTCGCAAGTTGTTGGATCGTGAGAAATCCTACAGTACCATCGAACGTTAGTGTTTAGCCATTGTCTGGGCTGTTCAAAAGTTCATTCGGTACCTGTGGGGAATCAGGTTTATCCTTCAAACAGACCATCGCCCTTTGACGTATCTGCGCACGTCAAATATCAAGAATTCCCGGATTATGCGTTGGGCATTGTCGCTGCAGGAATTCTCGTTCGAAGTGGAACCACTTCCAGGATCATCGAACATTTTCGCTGATCTTCTTTCTCGTTCTTGTGAAAACCAGTCTGTCCCTTAAGTTGGGTTTGAGTACATCCCTGTTTTGATGTTCTTTTCATGTACTTTTTCTGGAATTTGGTGACCTGGAGTTGTTTACTTCCTCTTAGTAAAAACAATTCGGACATTGTCTTTTTTTGAGGAGGGGGAGTATTGTTTCGGACCGTTTTTTATTGGGTCACAAAATTTTCGTGTGACCGTGCTTACCGGAAGATAGTGTCCGGAAGCCGGTTGCGCAGTTCACTGACTGCTACTCACGGTGTGTTGTTATAAACCGGGTATGCGGGAGCAGTTAGGCAGTCTCTACAGATATTCCGGCAACTCCCAGTTACAGAAGGCCGAAGAGGGACCCAGTGTTTGAGTCTGCGTAGCCAGGTATTTATGAATGTTTGTTTATTAGCGACTGAAATTTCCTCAAGCGCTCTTTTGAAGATTTTATTTAAAAAATTTAAAAAAAGGAAAAAAAGAAGGTATTTTTCCTATTCTGTTGTCCTATGACTTGATAGGGTAACAAAGCGGAATTGTGTTTCGGAAAATGTGAATAGATGAAATGAATGTTATATGAAGTGGTCTTCAGAAGGAAAGAAAAAAAAAGATTTTGTTTATCTTGTGACTTATCTGAAAATGAAAACAAAACGTGCTGAAAAGTATTTATTCTAATATGGGTAGCGAGAAGATGAAGAGTTTTTGATGCTATGGATAATAAGCTCCCAGAGTGAGCGACATAGACTTTTGTTTTTCATTCTGATGTGTGATGTGTTTACATGGGTATCAATGTATGTGTTGTTAAACAAGAGTGTGGTGGAAATCTTTCCCCTACATATATTGAAGTTGATGAATCGAAATGAAGTGAACATTCTTGTTTACAAGAAAGAAATGAACATTTTGTGAATGGACAAAAGACAGTAATTATATGAAATGAATTGAACATTCTTGTTTACAAGAAAGCAAATGAACATGGTGTGATTTAACGAAAGACATTTATAGTTAGGAAAAAAAATCAATTGTGTAATCATTGTATGCAATGAATTGTGTTCATGGTTTATTGAAGAGGATCCAGATGGAAATCCTTTTCCTAAGTTGGAAGACTAGATTGTAAAAGGTTTATATGGAAATCCTTTCCTGTACAGTGTTATGTTTCCGGAAAAGGAAATCTGTAGTGTGATGATTCCGGAAAAGGGAATCTTGTAATGTTATCATTTTGAAAAAAAACCCCATTGTATTGTTGAACAAGATATTCTGATGTGTGGCTCAAGTTATAGTAAAATATGATGTGGCTAATGAATATGAACGAATATGTTATGTGGCTCATGTTCTAGCAAGATACGATGTAGCTAATGAACATGAAGGTAGTTGTGATTCTAATGAATGGTGGCTATGATAATCATGGTAGTTAATCAGTTCCCCCAGGTTGATAGTGTTCCCTGGACTAGGGGAACTGGCTACTACCCAGGTGAGGGCCGGGGCCGTGCTTGTGGACGCCCCGATCTCCAGCTGCTGCTGTGGAGCGGTCGGTCGGTGAGCCGACATCTGCCCTACCTGTTACTGCACCTGTGACCGAGGGTCGGGCCAGCGACCTACGTTTAAGGTCTTCGTGAGCGTGGCGTGGGTGCCACACTCTTTTGCTGCCGTCGTGCGCCAGGGACCTACGTTCAAGGTTATCGTGGGTGTGGTGTGGGTGCCACACTCCTGTACTGTTGTTGGGTGCCAGCGACCTGCGTCGTTCCGCACTTTCAGCCTACCTTCCTTGTGTCAGCGACCTGCATTCCAGGACGTCGCTACGAGTATGTTACTGTGGTGAGCCACAGCTCACAAGTGTTTAGAGCCGCTGTGACCGAGTGCTGGCAGAGACGCCACGAATCAACTTGTTTTCTTTTTGTGTGTGAGCCACCTGTGAGAGGCGTCGTGACAGTCTTGTCTTGTGCTGCCGTCGTCGGCATTAACGGCAGTTGCCGTAATAAGAACTGTATTTGGTTAATTTATTTGTACACCAGATGGTGGGTGTGCCAGCTCATGTTTAAATTATATGTATATCTGTGTGTGTTTTGTTTTGATGGCTCAGGCAGCATAAAAAGAAAAGAAGAGTTGTTCTGTTGCCTGGCCGTCCATGTTCGGATGAATGGGTGTGTGTAAGTGAGCCCAAAAGTCGTGCATGCATCCACAATTTTCTGAGTGAGAGTCAGACAGACAGACATATACACACACGCATTTCCATCCGTAACAATAACCATAGGAAGATTAACAATGCATCGCAGAGCCATGAGAATGGCCACCAGTTCTGTGGTGAAAATAGAATGACCTGCACCAATATGAAACGATTTTTCTTTTCTTTAGTCCAGGTATTACAAACCCAACACCCGCCACATTAGTGTCAATAAGAGAACCACCAGCATATACCTTCAAATGGTTAGAATAATTTGAATGAACATGAGATCGAAAAGTAACAGCAAGTAGATGAGGGTTATCATTCTTTTTAAATCATTTGAAAAGTCAAAATCTTCTCTGTTCAGTTCCCATGGAGGAACTGGAGACGAAATCGAACGCTTACATATATCTTTAGTTTTCAGATCTAATGTACTGTGAATATCTGACGTGTAAGTGGCTAGTTTTGTCAAAAAGTTTATGGCCCTTGCTCATTTTGGAAATTGAAGATCCGATCTAAGTACATTTTCATTCACGTTGACATTTTCAACAGCACTGCTTCTTATAATGTACTTAGCTGAAGACAGTTCTCAATACTCGTTCAAAGGTAGAACACCAACCTCCCCATACGTAGCAATAGTCGGAGTGTGGACAGGAACTCCCAAAGCTAATGTATATGCCTTAGAGTCAATACTTTGTATTTTTTTCATAAGATATTTCGGAGCAGAAAAACAAACGTCTTGGCCGTAAGTTAGCTTTGATCTAACCAAAGATGTTGCAAGAAGAGTCAAGCTTTTTGTTTCTTTACCCCAATTTTGTCTGCTTATAATTTTCAGCAAATTTTAGCTTTTTTGAGCTTTTGATAGACTTTTTTTCAATGTGAAATTTCAATGATAATTTCGATATAAAATAGACAGCTAAGAATTTTTTTTATGTCTTTGAATTGTAGCTCAGCTCCGTCGATAAAGAAACTGGGTAATCTTCTGGAAGGGTCACCAGCACTAAATACCTTTTTTTTTTCAACAGATAAAGATAAACCGTTCTCTGTCAAGAAAGCACTTATTTTATCTAACTCAGACGGTGTGTGTGTGTGTGTGTGTGTGTGGTGTGTGTGTGTGTGTGTGTGTGTGTGTGTGTGTGTGTGCGTGTGTGTGTGTGTGTGCGTGCGTGCGTGTGTGTGTGTGTGTGTGTGTGTGTGTGTGTGTGTGTGTGTGTGTGTGTGTGTGTGTGTGTGTGTGTGTGTGTGTGTGCATTCTGTTAGGCATGGGTTTTCGTTATTTTGATTTTGTGTTCACTAATTTATCTGTGAGCTGGTTACTCTTGACTGATGCTTGGTTTTACTTCACATTTATTGCCAGTGTACAGAAAAGCTTGCTGCCTGAAGAATTCTCAGTGGGGCGAAAATTTGCAACTAAATGTTTGAAATGCAGGACTGTCAGGAGTTATGAGCGTATTTCTGTTTAATGCTTGTGGCCTCAAACGTCGTCTCTCCGGACTATTACCATGGTGGAGCGGTGCCCCAGATTCTAGGAATCCTGAGTCATTATCAAGTTATATATATATATATATATATATATATATATATATATATATATATATAGAGAGAGAGAGAGAGAGAGAGAGAGAGAGAGAGAGAGAGGAGAAGAGAGAGAGAGAGAGGAGAGAGAGAGAGACACTGACACTGACACTGACACAATTTTATTGCCATTAGCGAAATGCCCTGTTGGCAAGGGGGTATCATGTCATATCTAGCCACAGCGACTAAAACGGAAACAAATGCAAGACTTCCCTCATGATGTTACAAACTTTCTATACATATAACTTACAAAAAAGGATCAACAAAAAAAGCACCCATCCATCCATACGACTCCCCCCCCCCTCCCTGCACCACACACACACACACACACACACACACACACAACACACACACACACACACACACACACACACACACACACACACACACACACATACGCGCGTGCGCGCATGCTCGCACGTGCACGTGCATGCACGCACACACAGTATACCATTCACATTGACTATCAGGACACATTAAGTGATTACTACTGAGCCAAGGTAACATTACGCAAGCGGTTATCGTTCTCATTCGTTATTTTCTTTTTACGAAAAGTGCTAGCTTCAGCGACATACTTCGCAAATTCTATCATAATGTTTTCGTTTCCACTTGATAAAATCGCTACTAAATCTCTTCTTTGAGCAACTGATTCATTGAAAATTTTACAACCACTGCGGATATTGGCATCTGCGGGACAATCAAACACAAAATGCACTTCGTTCTCAACACTGCCTCTTTGTCTACACATTTGGCAAGATTTATTATTCGATTTCTCGAACCATGTTTGGTTTGCACTAAGACCGAGCGTTCTGGTTCGAAATTTTGCTAAGCTATATTTATGCGTTACAATTGTAAGATACTTCTCTGCTTCGAGATTACTTTTAAATGAGAGAAACCAGTCGTATTTATCATTTCCATCCATGCCAGCATGCCAGTTTTGTTTATTCGTACAAATTAAGCGGTCCCTGAATTCAGAAATAAATCTTGCTTCGTTACCGACTCCTTGTGACAACCAAACTATGCCAAAACCATTCTCTGTCAATATTTTCTTCATACAGGAGACCCAGTTAAATTTTCCATTTTCATGTTGCAGCATGAGCATTTCGTACGCCTGAGCACAGAGTCTGGTTACTGGTAGGTTTACTAATTTCAGCCAATATTTAACACATCTAACCCAAGTTATAATAAACAGAGGGTATCGCCCACTTTCGCCATAAACCATTTTATTTGATGCGTGCAAGGGTACGTGGATGATACGCTTTATCGCGTAGGTATGAACTTTTTCCATTTGGCTATTATCCAACATACCCCAGACTTCTGATGCATATGTCAAAATAGGCTGTATCTGAGAATCGAATAATTTCCAAAATAAATTTACATCATTGCAGTTCAATTTTTTCATAGTCCTCAGAATATCCATGACGCCTTTCTTTCCCTTTCTGCACATCTCAAGCCAGCACTTGCTCAAGCTTAATTTTGTTGTGAAGAACATCCCAAGGTATTTATAGCTACTTGTCACTCTAATTTCTACTCCACCATAAAACCATCTTTCATATTTTGATAAGTAACCACCATTTCTAAAACCATTACATTAGTTTTGTTTAAATTCACTGTTAATTTTAACCTATCTGATTCCCTTTTCAATGTGTCTAATTGATTCTGCAAACCAATAGGAGTATCTGCTAGGAGGATAACATCATCAGCGAAAAGCATTAGAAATAAGTCAGCAGCACCAGGTAACATTTGTATTCCATGTTTCCCTCTCCCGATATCTCTATCGCTAATTCATTTATAAACAATGTAAACAGCAGTGGGCTAAGCAGACACCCTTGTTTCACTCCCCGTGGGCAGCTGAAATAATCGGTGTAAGTACCTTTCTCTCGAACACATGCCAGAACAGACTCATACATTCCATGAACAGCTGCATACAACTTCCCATTTACACCATTTTTCCTCAGAATATACCACAGAACATTTCTGTTGACTGAATCGAAAGCTTTCTGGAAATCAATAAATGCAACATACAATTTGGATTTTGTTAATAAGTATTTTTGTACTAAAGCATACAGTGTAAATATATGATCTATTGTACTATATTGAGACCGAAATCCAGCCTGCTCTTCCATTATTTTCTCTTCCCTCTCTGTCCATGCCTTTAATCTTTTGTTGAGTTTATGTGTATATATTTTACTAATAACACTCGTCAGTGCAACACCCCGATAGTTATCAGGATTGTTACTATCACCTTTCTTGTGAAGAGGAACTATTATGGATTTAGACCAAGGTTCTGGAAAGATTCCCTTATCAAACACAGAGTTAAAAAGACTAACCAAGAAATCAACTACAACAGAGTTAGCACATTTAAACATTTCTCCCACTACTTTGTCTGGTCCAGCACTTTTTCCACATTTGATGTGTTTTATACTGTTCAAGACCTCATTTCTTGTTATCTGGTCATTAAACAGTGGTTCATCAGCACTTTGTTCGTCACTATCTATATCTACACTCAAATCTTCACAATCGTTATCAAATCCATTGAATACACTGTAGAAATGTTCATACCATTGCTGCGAGGTTATTTCATTGTAAATAACTGGTTTTCTACTGATCGATCGAATGTTAGACCAGAACAATTTAGGGTCGTTAACAGATGCTTTCAATTTATTAATTCGTTTTTCATCAAATTCTTTCTTTTTCTCTTTTTTCAGTAAATTATAGTCTCCTTTCCCTGACATAAGTTGCTTTATGTTCTTTTTTCAGTGTTATAGATTTGACTCTTTGATATCGTTTCAGACACCTCATCACAACTTTTTTCCTATTCTCGCACTCAACATCAAACCAGTCGCTCACTTCTTTCTTGTTCTTCCCCTTGGTCCTTACCATACACGCTGCTGCACTATACAAAGCTTTCACAAAATGTTCTAAACCAGTGTGGATATCCACATCAAGATACTCTGTTGCTTCGTCACAGCACTGTTTGAACTCATCTGAATCTAATTCCTCCTTGTAAGTCTCGGCGTGTTCTTCAGACCAAATAAAGCGCTCTTCTGTATGAAACACTGGATGTTCTTCTTTTACATTAATATTACCTATTTTCCATTTTAATTCTACAGGTAAATGCCAGGAAAATAAACAATCGCCAACCTTCATTCTGCAGTTTCTCAGTAAATGTTTAGTGACAATGAAATAATCAATTAAGCTACTGCCATTAGGTGACACAAATGTAAACTCTCCTTTCGAATCATCATGGTATGTACCATTCAAAATTTCTAAGTCAAACATAAAACACAAATCTAACAAAGATTTACCAAACTTATTTACACACGAGTCTTTAGAGCAGCGCTTTAAACACATCATTTCCATCATCATTTTCATGATCATCTTCAGTACAACAATCTTCATCTATAAATCATCACCATCATAGACATCAATATTATAATCTCCCTCACCAGCAACATCACAATCATCATCATCATCGCTATCATCTCCAGGTGTGAAATTTGATATAGTCTCCAGTTTGGGTTGTTGACGTCCTGTCCGTGCATTGAAATCACCACATAGTAGGATATTTACATCGTTATTTTCTGTGATTTCTAACATGTTATCTTCAAGAATCACGATTCCATCTTTAACTGCAGAGAACGGAGATATGCCAATCCTAACTCACATCCGCCCTCAACCAGTTTCGGGCGGATGCGACCTAGGATTGGCATTTCTCCGTTCTCTGACAAGTAAGACTTCAACAATGAATTAAAAATGATAATCCATCACACATTCTCTTTCAATAACCAAAAAAATAACGATTATCTACAAACAAACATACTGTGTAGGATTATCCGTTTTCAATACTAATTTACAAAACTTTTCAGATTTCAGTTTTTGCTTAATCCTGTGTTTTTCTTGATCGTTTTCAATAACATCATTTTCACGCATACATTCATCAAATGCGTCTCTGTCTTTCATGTGAAATAAAACTACAGTCTTTAACTGTTCTCTAAAGTCTTTTAAAACCGAGTTATATTTTTGACATAAAATCCACACACTTATCCCAGCATGTCTTCCACTAAAGGCTAGTTTTGACAAAGTTTTTCTTTTTTTTAACTATGTCTCTTTCTGCCGAACAGTCATCTATAATAAATAGTGTCTGCGTTCCCTCAAACAATTTATTAAAGTATTCTAGACACTCACTTAGTTTATTGCTAGGATCAACTAAAAATATGTTATCATCTATCCATATAAACCTTCTATCGTGATATGCTTTGTTCCATTTAAGTGTTGGGCAGAAAATCGCAATATGATCAAAATTATAACGATAAACTGTTTGTAACAGGTCGAGGATAAATATTGTTTTCCCACAACCAGTTTGTCCACAAATCAATGAACAATGAGGGGTTTTTGTCATAACGTTTAACTGCTCCATAGTTTTATAACAGAATTTAATCTAATCCAGTTATTGTTTTTATCATGCTCTCTGTTAAAACTTGTTTAGTATAATAAAATCCTATAAGGTCTAAATGTGTAAGATTAATCCAATTTAGTTCTGTAAGATTGTTTCTATTTAGACTAATATTGATTTTGTTGGTTGTTGTTATGACCTTAATATCCTCACCATTGTGAAGAATGACGACGGTAACTTTAAGTTTTTCAACGTCTAAGTTTTGCCAGCTAATTAGAATTCCTTTTAGAAGGACGTCACTAACGCCCACAACCCCATCCCTCTTTACATCTTTTAAGACAGAAATTTCAAATATTATTGGGAACGTGTCTCCTAATTTCATTTGCGGAATGAATTGTAATTTTGTAGAAGCATCTTTTAAAACCGTTTCTCTTCTGTGGAGGATGTACTGTTTATTCCCATACGGCTTTATTTCAATCTCTTTCCGACTGTTGTCATCTGGCATAAGACTTACATGTAAAGGACCTGAGTTGAATGCTTTTCTGAAACTTTTTTGACGGCTAAAAAAATGTAAATGGGCTTATGAATTCAAATTTTATGTCCCATTCTAAATATGGTTCTAAGTGCCATTTGCTGTCAGGTTTTCGAACTATTTTATATTCATACTGCCCCGCATTATTTGCTTCAACATTGCGCAGTTGCTCTAGTTTAGGAAACTTTTTGTTGTCGCCAACCTCTTTGCGCTTATAATCACCATCTTTAGTGTACTCAAAACCATACAAAGTGCCTATCTCACCATTCTGTTCAAAGTCCACAACGTCTGCAAGGTCTTTTAATTCTAAAGTTATACACCTCACAGCGCTAATGTAACTCCAGTTCTTCTGGTCCACGCGACATTATTTTTAGTACAAGTTATTATTTTATTTCCAAAACAATGTGTAGGTTATCACATTTTACGACTTTCCCCGTTTTGTCTGTGATCTTTATATTAAATGATCCGACCCTCCCACAAGCTAATTTTTTAAACTGTAAATTAGGGAATTGTATAATTTCATAATCGCAATATGCAGCTTTCCCTGATGGAAGAGCTCTTAAAACAGTTGAGGGTCTTCCATTATATAAGTTTTCATCAGTGCTCAGCTCATCTAAATGAACATAGAGTAATGAATGTAATGCAAGATCGAGCGGATTTTCCCCCTCATAAGTAGTTTTGTCTGACGCAACTCTAAAACTATGAAAGTCCTGATTGTTAGTTGCAAAGCCTAACATTTTAGCTAGCTCTCCGTCAAAATAGTAACCTACTTCTTCTTTTTCAGGTTTGAATGCTAACATTGTTTTTAGATTCGCATTGTTAAGTTTGAGAGTAATGTCAAAGTTACTCATTGCTTCTTTTAGCGAACAAAACCCGTAATAACCATCAGGTATGATTAACTGGCTGACTAAGTTTCCTCTCATGTCATATTTTTTAATCTTATTATTCTTCTTGGATTTACTTATATTAAACCATACGACTTTGTAAAAAATTTCGTGGAGTGCAACCATTTTGGTTCCGCATCGTTCTTAACAGCATGTTCTAAAAACGAAGGACGGTCTTGGGTTGTTATTGTTACAAACATTTTTTAAACAAAATAAAATGAGCACGTTCAAATATACTGATGCAAAATATTCTGTTGGGCCGCACTACAATCTTAAAAATATAGCAACTGACGCCCTCAACATTTCTGTGACTCAGTCTGTCGCCTTTCAAGTAAAGGTGGGTACCCCATTGGGCAAATATCTTAACCCCCCTATTAAAAAAGACTACATCCCAAAATTTTGGTTCAGTCATCCGATGCAGTTTTATCAGAACCAGTTAAACTTTGCTGTGTTTTGTGCACCAACTGGGTGTGGAGTGTCATATGCTGATCATCTAAATCATCCTGATCCTTTGGTGAGGTCAGTGTACAGATTTCATTTCTATTACACCTTCAGACGTATTTTGACTGAACTGCAAGCGCCATTACCAAATGACAAACTGTTTAATCCATTCAACAACAGAATAGACATGAAGGCTTTTGAAAGGATTTGTAACGAATTCAATATTAATGTTAAGGAAGACTTTAGACAAAAGTTGGATCTTAATCATGGTTTAGGCACCCCTTATTTTTGGGGCGTGCACAGAAAGTATAACTATGACTGGCATCCTCCTTACACATCTTTCTCTTCAGGCACAGGTGTTCACCTCGGGTCCATAGAGCAAGAGCATAAAACAGCATGGACAACATTTATCTTAGACACTTCTAAGGGCCTAACTAGAGCGGGAATAGAACGAATAAACGACTCTATTCGTACTTACGTTTGGTGTTTGCTAGGTTCGCAAGCACAAACGAGATCGAGCATAACTGATCCTTCTACTGGTTTTGATGCACAAAAACAATACTTAGCAAATTTAGAGGATGCCATTAATTCTACAGTTGATTTACCTTCAAGTATTAAAAGGTACCAAAATGTTTTACAATACGCAAGATCGAAAGTAGACTTTGCTGTTGGCGCTGGTTTATACATGCTGCCTTCTGACCTCAGACTTCAGATAGGTACAATAATAAACTACAATAATGAACTCCTTGTGGCTGGCAATGAACAGAAGGTCGGAAAAAACGACATAAATTCTGGGCCAGTAATATTACAAACAATAAAAAAACACGATGACCCCCCAAGATTAAGTCACCCAATCCCCGAGGTCCAAAGCCCAAAGACTGTTGAAGAAGTCAAAAAAAATAATGACCATGAATATGAAAAGACAGCACTTGTTGTTGGATTAACTGGCCTAGGATTACTCCTTCTTTATTTTACTAAATAGTAACCCGCTATTAAGAGAACTAATGCCCATAAGTGCTCAGCCATAAAGCCAACTACTTTGCTTGCAGTAGACAAAAGCCAGCTAACGATACTCCCTAATATACCAGGTAAAGAGTCTATAGCTTTACTGGCTAATTTTTTTAATAAACTCGCAAGATGATCAAGCTGTTTTTTTTACCCATGATTTATCAGGCGGTGATGGAGGCGATGGCGGTGGAGGCACTAGACTTTGACCACCACCGCCTGTAATAGCCATCACCAATGTACTTATTGCAAATCCTAAGGCAGTTATAACACTTGCTAATGTGACGCCTTGCTCTCTAAACAGTGTTCTTATTCGTTCTGCTAGCGTCGTGTCTTCATATAAAATTCTTTGGATAGTTTCTCTTATTCTGCTCACTTGAGTTCGTAATTCTTCTCGGTTAGTAGACAACACTTCTAGTCTTGCTGATCTTTCTTCTTTAAGTTCATGTAGTCTTTGTTCTATTCTTTCTTTAACATCACTCCCTAAGTTGGCCTCGTTAGCCTCAGCGAGTTTTTTTTTTCTTCTTTTTCTATATGCTCATTTAGTTCAGTCAGTTTTGCTGAATTGTTTAATAATTCCCCTCTGATTCTTCTTAAAGCACGATCAAGGGCTTCTAATTCTCTCTCAGGTAGCCGTGATTTGCGTATTGTTTTTGGTACTGTTTCTTCTGAAAAACTGGTTTCTGCTTCTATTGTATTTATTATTCTGTCTGCTGTTTGACTTAAATCTTGAAGTTCCGTGTTTTGCATTTGGTTATCTGTTGGGAGTTCTTGTATGTTTTGAAAGGAAGCAACTGCTTCCCTATCTAATTTTGGTTTAACAATGTCAAGGCGATTTCGCTCGCTTGCACTAAGCCTTTGTCTAATTGTATCCATGCCTACAAACCTTGATGGGTCTCGTTTAAACGTAAGCGGAACACGTTCTCCTTTGGCGTTTTTCACATACAAATGGCCGCCTTTTAGTTCAAAATCATCAGGGGCTATAAATCCGGGAGGTTCTATGCCTAAACTTCTATAAAATGATATGACCTTAGGTTGTGTTAATTCATGCCACATTGAGGCCGTTGAGCGATGCTGTGTCAAAGGAGTCATTTCACTCATGTCGTCTCCAGGATCAAAACTATAATCTTCTTCATCTTCAATGCCTGCCATATTTTTAAATAATTAACTTTTTATTTTTGTTTTATAAAAATGTCAAAAGCATATGGCTCAATTCTTGACCCGCATAGAAAACTGAAAGAGCCCCGTGGCGTGAAGGGAAATAAACGGAATATTACTGTTCCAAATAATCCATCTACTATTGATGCGGATCAAATTCTTACTGTCAGATTTCCAGACCTAGGAGCGGATGAAGTGATTGTGCCAGGCTCTGCGCGACTTACTTTCAAAATAGACCTCGCTTCAACAACAGACCCAACCAGAACAGTTGTCCAGAATCTAGGACGGGCAATCGTTAAGAAAATTTCTATAAAACTTGAGGGGCAAGAAATATTTTCTTTACACAATGCAGACATATTTTTAACCTATTCTGATCTATGGCTAACCGCGAATGAAAGGGATGATCTTGCGTTTCAAGGAATTGACAATGAAGAAGCACTAAAACTTAGAATAGACGCCGAACTCGACGCAAATGTTAAAAGCAGCAAAAGTCTCTAGCTCTAAATTTTGCGTATGGAAATCGCTTTTTCATTCCCTTAGATTTTGAGTTGTTAAAAGCGCATGCCCCATACTTTCAAGGAGCATTACAAGACAGATTGTCATACGAACTAACTTTTAATGAATACAAACGCGTTATTGTATCTAAAGACACTGAAGCAAAGTACAGCATTTCTGACATCTCGTTGGAGTTTGATGTTGTTAGCAACTCTGATTTAGCAAGGCAGATTAAGCAACAATATGAGGCAAAATTAGTAATATATTACGAAGGAGTGCGTCATCATTCAACATATCCCAAAAGCAGGGCAGACGCTATATGGAATTTTAATCTTAGTGTCACAGTAAAATCACTTAAAGGTATTTTATTGCTGTGTGAAGATGAAGAACCATTCGCAAGAGCAAGTGAAAAGTTTTTTAATCCAAAAATAACGAAAGTACAATGTTCGATTGATGGTAGTCCTAACCAAATCTATGCTAGCGGGCTTAGACCTTATCAGCATTTTGACGAAATAAGAAAATTGTTTGGGGGTGGGAGGGGTAGAAATCCAACAGCAGACCTTGTGTCTAAAGATCTACACCTTCACAGTGTTAGGCTTGATGATTATTTAACAACAAAATACGGTTTATGGATTGACCTAAGGTCAACAGAGGATAATGAGTTGCATGGAAGTGGGAGAAAGGTTATAGACGTAATAAACATTCAAATTGAGAAAGAAAAAGATGCTGATAAACTACTTAATGTACATTTGTTTTTATTAATTGATACACAGCTGAATATTAAAGATAACAGATTAGAACGTATAGAATACTAAATTATTTTTTCATTTTAAAAAAAGCATGTCTGTTCAGCATTATCCAAAAGTACCTAAAGAAGAGATAGAAGGCAGCTCTGCTGCCGTAGTAGGCAACATCGACTCCAAGACCATCTCTGCAGCTGTAGAAAGCCCTGAAGTAAAAACCTTTAGATTAACCAACATTACACAAATGCAACAAAAACTAGAGCAGGACCTTTCAAAATACAGCAAAGCCAAACGAAGGTATTCTGCTGCCTTTAATGCTGTTACATATGTGAATACTGGAGCATCAACTATAAGTGCTCTATCAGCAGGAACTAGTGTAGGTCTTTTAGCAACAGGCGTAGGTGCACCCGCAGCTTTACCTCTAGGAGGTTTGTCTTTAGCTCTTGGCCTGTGTTCATTAGCCGGAGGTGCTGCCAGCAAAAAAATAAAAACTAAACTCCAAAAGCACACAGCTATAGTTCAACTAATAACAGCTAAACTTAGTTCCTTCAAACTGATAATAAATAAAGCACTAGCTGACTCAAACATCACGGATGAAGAATTTAATCGTTTACAGGCCGATTTTGATGACTACAAAAGACAAAAGTTTGATCTTCAAAGAAAGGCAAGGACAACTTTTTCTCAACACCCAGACCCCGAGCAGATAAAAAAGGAATGCTTAAAAAAAGTAAACGAAACATTAAACTCTGCTCTAAACAGCTCGCATTAACAACGCCAAAGGGTGTTTATACTTTAGTTTATGAGTCCAAGCATAAAAAGACTGTTGATATTAATTCTGATTAAGACGACTTTGGGAGGTCGTATTTTTTTTAATTTAAATAAATATTTTGAGTTAGAAAAGAAACTCAGCATGGATAAGATATATGAAGGTCCAGACGAATTGTTTGAAGCAATGCGTAAGGAAGAAGATTTAACAAAATCTTTAAATGATATCAGTCTAGAAGTCATTGATTCAGCAAGCGTACGAGCAAGTGTTGGTTATGCTATTTCTCAAGTTCCAAGTAAACTAACAATAGACCCACCGGTTAAAGTAATGTTAGCTGTTTTAATCGACTATGTAACAATAAATGAAGAAAATCTAGAAGTCTGGGTCTCGACTAAACAACAGACTATTCTTTCTCTTAATGACTTAACACCTGGTTGGGCAGACCAGCTGCTTACACAGTTTGATGTGGCCGCTGAAGAAGCCAAAATGAGAGGCTCTGGTTGGTCAGAGGGTGAAGTCTTAGAGATTAGATTAAAACAGGCTAAGTATGCGCCGATTGTAGGCAAGGCTTACATTCCACTACCTCCAGCATTAGTCGCAAAAAGAGCAGTTTTAAACATAAAGAATACAGACGACAAATGTTTTATGTGGTGTGTTCTTGCAAGGCTGCATCACGTCGGCAAAAACGCAGAGAGAGTGTCTAACTATGAACCTTACAGCAATGATCTTAACTTTAGTGGAATATCCTTTCCTGTTAGCGTGGACAAAATTGATCAGTTTGAAGAACAAAACAAACCAATAACTGTCAATATCTACACATGGGATGAGGAAACAAATCTACAGCCTATTAAAGTGTCCAGAACAGTCCAACGATTGGCGAACCAGACAAAACCCATGTTGACTTACTACTGATGTTTTCACCAGCAGGGCTACCACATTACACATTGATACGAACAATGAGTAAACTAATGCAGCATACTTCAAAGAATGGGCATAAACAAGAATTCTGTAGAAAATGTTTAACAAGAATTCCATCTGCTCAAGCCGCAAGCGAACATAAGAAACATTGTATCGGCCCAGTTGACTGTAATACAGAACTAATTACGCCCCCGCCCGGATCTAAAGTTAGTTTTAAGAACTGGAAACGGATGCAAACGAGCCCATATGTTGTTTACGCAGACTTCGAGTCGCTCATTGTTCCTTATGAAGGACCAACCCCACAGAAACTTCCAAAAACAGACAAAAAGAGTAATCACCAGATTTGTTCATTTGCCTTTGTTATTGTCAGGTCGGATGGCGCTCATTCAACGCCAGAATTATATAGAGGCCCAGATGCTGCAACATACTTCTTAAAACGCATGCAGCAAGTGCGTAATGGATGTTCTAATAATCTGAATTTATCTGAAGTCATAATGACGCCTGAAGACCAACAACAGTATGACTCAGCCACTCGCTGTTGGATTTGCGGTTTAGGCCTTTTATTAGACGCAGCGAATCCAACAGTAAGAGACCATGATCACATCAGCGGAAAGTTCAGAGGAGCAGCGCACAGTAAATGCAATCTTCAACTAAAGTTTGACCCAAGGACATGGAAGCTGCCTGTATTCTTTCACAACTTGCGAGGTTATGACTCTCATCTTATAATGCAAGCAGTAACCGACGTCTTCAGGGTGTCATGCATCGCACAGTCATCAGAAAAGTACATGTGTTTCACTTTAAATAACATGTCTTTTTATGACTCTATGCAACACATGATGGGTTCATTAGAGTCGCTGGCTACGTCCTTAAAGTCCTGCCCAATAACAGAAGAATATTTTGACCCAACTCTTGTTAGAAAGGGCGTTTACCCTTATGAGTACATGAACAGTTGGGAAAGGTTTGACGAAGATACGCTTCCACCTAAAGGCGCGTTCTTTTCTAGTCTTAGAGGAAAGGACATCAGTGATTCTGATTACCAGCATGCTCAAGATGCGTGGCAGAAGTTAGAGTGTAAAACGATGGGAGACTATCATGATGCATACTTGATGGCTGATACATGTTTGTTGGCGGACGTCTTTGAAAATTATAGAAAGACCTGCATGAAACATTATAGCCTGGATCCCGCGCATTACATTTCTGCGCCTGGGATGAGTTGGGATGCTTTCTTAAAGTTTACTGGAGTACAGATTGATTTATTGTCTGACCTGTCAATGATTCAGATGATTGAAAACGGATTGCGTGGAGGAATTAGTATGGCGTCTCATCATTACTGTAAAGCAAACAACAAATACTTGGACGATTATGATCCAAGTAAAAGGTCTAACTATCTTATGTATTTAGATGCAAACAATCTGTATGGTTGGGCTATGGCGCAATCACTTCCGTTACGCAACTTTAAAATGCACACAAGCGTCAATCCAAAAAATATTCAAAAGGCATTAAAGTGGTTGAGCAGTTTGCGCGCCGGGTCAACCGCATGGATACATTCTGGAAGTTGACTTAGAATATCCTCATGAACTCCATGACTTGCATAATGACTATCCATTAGCAGCAGAAAGCCTAAAGATGGCAAAAACAGAGCCGCCTAAACTTGTACCTAATCTTCAAGGCAAAAAAAATTATGTCTGCCATTACAGACTTCTACAATTTTATTTAAGACATGGTTTGAAGTTGACAGCAGTTCATCGTATAATTGCTTTTGATCAAGAACAGTTCATGAAACCATACATCATGAAGAACACTGATCTCAGAACTAAATCCGCAGATGCTTCAGAAAAAGACTTTTTCAAGCTGATGAACAACAGCTGTTTCGGGAAGACTATGGAGAATCCGCACAAGCGTAAAGATGTCAGATTGGTCACCAGAGAGAACGAAGCAATTAAGCTGACTTCAAAACCTAATTATCAGGACTTTAGAAGATTTCATGATCAGCTTTTTGGCATAATGATGAAAAAAAAGAAAGTCAAATTGGATAAGCCCGTTTTTATTGGGTTTACTGTTTTAGAATTATCAAAGCTTTTGATGTTAGAATTTCTTTATGACTACTTTAAACCCTTGTATCCAGAGTCCAGAGTACTTTACACAGATACAGATAGTTTTGTTATAAATATCCCTACTGAAGACATCTATAAAGACATGGAAATAGAAGTAGCTAAAGGGCATGCAGGATGGTATGACACATCTGATTACCTTAAAGATTCGCCTTTGCATTCAATTACTAATAAGAAGGTTTTAGGAAAGATGAAGGATGAATTATCTGGAAAGGTGATTAAGGAGTTTATTGGTTTAAGGTCGAAAATGTACAGTATTTCGAGCCAGGAGAAAACCATTAAGAAAGCAAAAGGAATATCTCGCAGCGTTGTGCAGTCAAACATATTACATGACAACTACAAAGAAGCATTGTTTGACAATAAGACTTTTCATCATGACAACGTAAAACTGCGATCTAATCTACATGAGATCAACACAACGGTTGTAACAAAGAAGTCATTAGATAGAACAAACACAAAACGTGTGTTTGTTAATCCCGAGTTTTCATATGCAATCGGACATTGGAGAACAGCATAATTATATATCTTCTTTGTCCGCGGGTTCGGGTTTATATTTTTCCCGAAGTTTATCTATAAGCTCAATCGCATCAATATCCAATTCATTCAAAATTTTTCTCATGTTTGCTTGATGTGCTCGAATTTTTTTTATTATTTCAAGATATTCTTTATCCCATTTTTGATAATCAAAATTTGGGATTTGGGGTTGTAGGTGATCTGGATGCATTGCCATGTCCTGATGAGTCCTCGCAAATGTTGCCCTAATAGCAGAATTCAAATCAAATAATTCCCGCATCAATTCCAAGGTCTCTGCATTTATCATTCTTGTTTCATTCTGCGCTTCCTTCTGAGCTTCCATTTTAACTCAATATATATTTAAGTAAATTAAAGAATTAATTAAGCAACTGGAACCATGTCTGGCGGGATTATCTGCAGTTCTTCCTTTACAAAAGATCTTTGAGGAGCTGGTTGTTTTGTTGTGTCAGTTTCTCGTAAATAATACTCGGGCGGATTCATTTTTACAATTCTTTTTATTTCATATGGATCAACACTCCAAACTGGATCAGTTGCCCTGATGCGAGTGTCCCCTTCTGCTTCCCCCGGTAAATAAAGGTACCTTACTTTTAAACCAAACGGTAATAGTTTGCTGGATGAACTGGAGTCTTCAGCAACATTTATTGTTTGTTTTTTGATTGCTTGTACTGGTTTTAGCCCTGTTAATTTAAATCCTTCATTATTCATTGCGCGCAAAACTGAGGGCAGTCTTCTAACCCATTCTGTGTTGCGAGAATTGTCAATCAGCTCTCTGTGATACTGGTAAGAAAAAAGTCTTTCAGCTAACTGTTTGTTAAAGTTTTCAACTAAAGCCTGTGATCTGTGAACTCCTGGAATGCCTCTTTTAATGGTAACTCTATGTTTTAACAATAATTGATTCACTTGGCCTTTAAATTCTTTTCCATCATCGACTTGAATCATGCGAGGATAAGTTAAAGGACCTCGTTGGTATATCAGTTGTATAGCGACAGCAACAGCAGAAGCACTCTTTTGTGTTAATGGCTCCGCATCTTTGTATCTTGAAGCTATGTCAATGACTGTAAGTGCGTACTTAAATTTTTTTCGTCTAATCGTGTCATGAGGTAAATATAGAAGGTCCATTTGATGGGTGTCGTTCGGTGTTGTATTCACAAAGTGCGGTCTCTGTATTCGTTTTGGTGCAGGTAAATAAATTTGCCAGATCGCTTGTTTAGATAACCATTCCTTCGCTGTTTGTTCACTGACTCCTGCTGCTTGGCTTAGCTTTTTAATTGCTGTTATTCCCTTCCAATATCCTTTGGGCGAATAATAGATTTTGTTCATTTTTTTTTCAGCCAATATTATGCGCAACAAAATACACAACAGTCATACCAAAGACAATAAACGCGATTTCTTGCATCTTTTGTTTTTCTGATGGTTGATAAAAGTCACTGAATTTTGGTGGGGGCAATGTCTCGATTGGTTTGCCTGTTACAAGATAATATTCTTTTATTGCTTGATCAACATCTTTAAATGTGTAAGCTGCATGTCCCTTTTTTTTCAGTTTGTTATTAATGAAATCTAACTGCTCAATTCTCTGCGTTTCATAGCGATCTTGTGCTGCAGCTAGTTGCTCCACAGCTTTGTTATGTCGTTTTCTCTCTCCATCATCCCGTAGTTTACTAAATGCGTAATTACTTCCGCTAAAAGCAAGCGCATTCACTACTGCACCGCCTATCATCATTACGAGTGAAGCCATTTTTTATAAATGTATTTTTTTTTCAATTTTACATATTTATATTCTCTGGAATTATATCTTGCTTAACTAGAAAATCTTTCGTAGCAAATGAAGCTGCAATAATAGCAATCAGTTTTTCTGAATCCTCAAAGTCTAGTTTGCCAAGATCTGCCGGTTTTATTTTTAACAAGCTTTTACCAAGCATCGTGTATCCTACACTTAGACCTCCAATAACAGCAGAATGGTATACAAGGTTGATAACAGTTTTTTCGGTGCTCATTTTAAAAAATAAATAATTATAATTAATAAAAAACATGAACAGCGACGATCTACTTCAGCTACAGGATGGCCTACACCGTCTTGGACTTACAAATGAAGAAGTTGATGACCGCGCTATTATGCCCAAAAAGGAAAGGTTGTATTCTTTGGCAGCATGTGGAAAAACAAAACAGTTCCTCGGGACTGAATTCAGCATAGAACAGATTCAACAGATGTCGCCACAAGACATTGTAAAGTATCATAACAGGTATGAAGCGCAACTAGGGTCAAGAATGGTGAAAAGCGTCGGGCAAACGGTTCTTAGTTTGTACACTAAACTAGCCAGTAGATTTGCCCCCATTGATTCTGAACAAGATTTTATGTATGATTTAACGCAGGATCCAGTTTTAACAAAGTCATTAGAGTCTCTAGGATGCGATCTATACTACAGATTTGGAACATTGTTATCGCCGCTAATCATGGGATTAATAACTTTTAATCATATAGATTTTATTTCCATTCAAAATGAACGAGCCAGAAAATCAGCAGAATCACAATCAGGAAACATTGAATCAGGAAACATTGAATCAGGTGGAGAAAGTGACCCGTAAAAAGCATCCTCATCCTCATCCTCATCCTGGGCGTGTTGCA
>JAFLJL010000846.1:15000-24936 GCA_018398815.1 Conus ventricosus
CAATACTATGACAGACTGAAAACACAAACTGATGGAAGGTTTCATAGGGTGCTGCACACACTCACTCCCCTAAGAACAATACTATGACAGACTGAAAACACAAACTGATGGAAGGTTTCATAGGGTGCTGCACACACTCACTCCCCTAAGAACAATACTATGACAGACTGAAAACACAAACTAATGGAAGGTTGCATTCTGGTTTAAAAACCAACACCGTATCACACACATCACGTGAACAGTTTTCGGAAAAGTTTATAAATCACACACACACACACACACACACACACACACACACACACACACACACACACACGAAAACTGTGGAACCGTTTAGGCGTAGTGGAAGTTCAAATGAAGTCACTGGTCAATAAACGAAACTCCAGTTACTGTAATGCTATACAGCGAATCTACGAGATCAGTGAAAAATAAGCCCATGATTAACATTAACAAGTAGATGTGCTTCCAAATTTCTCTTACAGTATGGAATACTGATAAACATTGAGAAAAGGTGCGGTGAAGTGAGGAGTGGGGGAGGGGGGGGGGGGGGGGGGGGCGCTGTATTGCGAGAAGATTAATTTAAAAAAAAAAAAAGCCGAGTTCAATAAAATAAGTTATTAAACGTGATGTGTAAAACTTTCAACAATTTGTTCGGAAACAGGATGATAAGTTGATGAGAAAATGATACGACAGTGGCATAACACATACCCAGGAATATTGTCAGGAAGAATTCTTTTTAAAAGTCCATTCTTCCACATGACAGACACGGGCTCACTGTTCAGTGTTGCAATGAATAACGTGAACGTGGTTTTCGTAACAACAAGAATGTGCGCGGGGTGGTAAACAGGTGTTGGAATGGCAATTAAGGATCAGACGTTTTGTCATTAAATCCATCAGGAATCAATGTTTGGTTGTTGTTGTTTTTTCAAACAAATGCTTTAGGAATCTATGTCACCTCTTCGTTCCAAACCTTAGGTTTCTTACTTTGAGCAGGTGCAATAAACAGTGAAGATCGGAGTAAAAAAGAAAAATTAAGTTTACACAAAATGTTTTTCTCCTTTTAAACGACAGTGACAGTGTTCAACTCGTTGGAAAGAAGGTGTGGGGACTCGTTGGAAAGAAGGTGTGGGGAGGATAGAAGGACCTATGTACAGGCATGGCACGTTAGCAACAGCAGGTCTAATGTTCCTCCCGTGAACTCATAAGCTCTCGTCCGTCTCACTCTGTGCCATGTAAGGCGTTTTGTTGACCAAGGGACCTGAGACGAGGAGAGTCGTACTCCCCTGGCTGTTCCTGCTCTCCCCAGGCTCTCGAGCCACGTGCAGAGCAGAGGCGCCCATCGGCAAAGCGCCCCGCCGTTCGTGCTCTAGCGGTCTGTTCACCGGCGCGGGTGGCCGTTCCACGGAAGACGGGACGTGGAGCACGGGGGAACGGGCCGTAGTGCTCCCTACCAGCATACTGGCGGTGGAGAGGACGAGAGGAACCAGCACGGTTCCCTCCCCTTCCGTGCCGCTGCTGTCTCTCCTCATGGACCAGGAGCTGGGGGACCGCTTGGGAACGCAGTCTGAGATCTTCACGTGGTTGCACTTCTTGCTGTCTTTGCGGCAGGTGTAGGTCTCCGGGTCGGAGCTCTCGCTGTCGTTGCCGTCGGGCGCCGGTGAGGCTGCTGAGGCCTGGAGCTCGCGCTTGAGGCGGTTGGCCTTGTCCTGCTCCAGCTTGTGCAGGTGGCGCGCCATCTGCTGGACCCGTTCCTGGCGGTGCACGTTGAAAGGGTCCCGCTTCATGGTCAGGTACATGTCGAACATCTGCTTCGAGACAGAGTGGCAACGAAAATGGAAATCACACGTTTGTCTTCGGCGTACATGCAAGAATACGTGTCCCCCCCCCCCCCCCCTCCCCCCCTCTCACGTCTCTTCCCTTTCCCTCTTTTCCTCCTCTTCCCCATTTCCCCGCCTGCTTCCCAATTTTCTTGAAAGAGAAAGATTAGTAAAAGCAAAATGTAGAATATAAGTCTTGACTGTATGTCGGCAGCCGCTACCGTGTCATCACGATTGAATGACCTGATAATTATACAGGATACCTGTTACTATCGTAGTAGATATTCTGATAATTTTCGATTCTTTTTTTTTTCTTTCAATGCTGTGCCATGAGAATGAGGATGATGAAGATGATGCTACGGATTTCCATTCCGATCTGAGACTACATGACAAGGCTGTGCTCTACGCTTCCTTTCATAATATATCCTGGCGTCAACCAGGCCAAAGAGGTACAGTCACCTGCTGAGTCGGTCAGGAAATCTGAGCGACACTCTCAGAGACGCATCCATTAAGTGGATGAAACTCGACTGTGTGGTCCCAGTCTTCCCAACTGAGTCCGCAGCAAACTCAACCCTGGGAAGGAGCTGGTCAGGGCAGAAAAATCCCACATGGCTCTGATGGGAATCGAACCCAAGACCTCCCAGCCCGCGATGCTAACCACTTCGCCAAGGCGGCTGGTTTTCAAACAGATTTTGTGAACCAGCTCAAAGCTGCATTCAGCAGTATAGCAAAAAGCAAGCAGCCTAGTTTTAGTTTGCAACACAAATTGATTCTAATTATCACCATAGCATATACTGACAATATTTTTATTTCTGACGTGTTTGGTGAGATCTCTATCGTAGGTCTGAATCCAAAACAAACGATATTCCTTTAGTTGCCAAAAAGTGTTCTGTCAGCACAAGACAACATGTGTTACATGTCAAAAGATAGATTGGGTTTTGTGATCTGTTATTGTTTTACATCCGATGACAGGAAAATGCAAAGACACGAAAGCATACTGGAAAACGCACACACACAGACACACAGAGACACACACACACATAAACACATACACACGCGCTCGAGCGCGCGCGCACGTGCGCACGCATGCACGCGCGCACGCGCACGCGCACACGCACACACACACACACACACACACACACACACTTTTCAATCTAACACAAATGGTACCTTCTCCTCTTCCATGTCAGCTCGCTCCCTCTTCAGGTAGGTGATGATGCCCACCACGATGCCCATGGAGTAGAAGAGCAAGGTCACCACGATGTACAGCAAGGCGCTCAGGTCGTCCTGGTCCACGCCCGTGTCCGACACCCCCGTGGTGTTGCTGGCCAGGGGACTGGGCGTCTCGAAGACCCCTTCCGGACAGTCCGGAATGGCCGGAGGGAGGGGGGCCATGGACGGGCAGAGGGTGAGGGCCTCAAGTCTCCCCAACAAGGTCCAGCTGCGGGTTATCCGGCTAACCCTGGAAGCTGAGCTTCCGTAGTGGATCTGGGAATCCTAGAGGTCCGGGTCGTCTTTGTCGTTCTGGAGGAAGTAGTGCTATGCGGAGTGGAAGTCTAGGTGAGGACCCGTTGTTGTCCAGAATCTTTGAAAGGAAGATCCATTTTTGTCTCAAATGGATTATCTTTGGTATAGATTCTTAACTGAAATCCACAGTAGTTCAGCATTAATCCAGAGCATCTGGTTGATTCACCAATGTTTAGCAGGTTCTTGTTGGTTTCACACATTGACTTACAGGTAGATTTTGGTTAGGATAAAGGGAATATTTACAACAATCCAAAAGTTCTCTTCACCTCCACACCTTTTCAAATTCTGATCCAGGCTGCCAGTTCGATGACTCTGATGTAGGATTATATGCACAGTGTTTTAATTCACTTCGGCGTTTTCAGATCTCTGCAATCACTGTCATTTTGAACGACCTCCGTGTTCTCGATGTTCTGTGATCACGGTCAGGGTACGTGCAAAAAAAAATTCGTTGAGGATTTCTACAGAGTCTGACAGAAGAGGGAATCTGCTTTGGCCTCATGACTTTGGACTATTCATTCTGGCAAGGCATCAGTTCCAGAAAACACCCTGGCAAGAAAAAAATCCACTGGAGAGATTACTTCGTTTAATCTGCTCTACACATATCTTGGCCATAAGTTATAACAATCCATCCAGACCAGATTTTAAAGAACTCTGGCATAATGCCAACAAATTCCAGCTGGAAACCAAAGTGCGGACAAAGATCAACGTCACCCCCACAGTTTTCGTGGAAAGTCATTGTGGTTCATCCACGTAGTCCTAGAAGCCCGGAGATCTTTCAGCGTGGCTCACAATACCCATGGATGCATAAGTTGCTCTGAATATCGGGTATGTACCCTCGCTGGTTTGGAACCAAACTGGTCATGATGTGCAGACGCCATTCATGCAGTGGCTACGATGTCTGGGGGTGCTGGAGGTGCTGTTAAGTAACACTGGCGCTGATGCCGATTGAACGGTCAGTTAGCAGGATTCCTGGTCGTCACTCCATGGCGTATTGAATGGTTAGTTAGCAGGATTACTGGTCGTCACTCCATGGCGTTTCACATCGTTTCCCAGCGAACATCTGTGGAAAAAAGGACAGATGAATTAGTTTTCTGAAATTCATTAAATGAAGGTTTTAACGTAAAAGAGATGGCCCTGCACTTTTAATTATTACTCCCCTTTCATATGGATGTTTGCTAGATAAAATTGCCCTCATGGGGCAAGAAACAGAGAGAGACAGAAACAGAGAAAGAGGGAGAGAAAAGAGAGAGACAGAGACAGAGAGAAAGAGTTTGATTTCCCGGTGCTAAAAAAATAGAGAGAGAGAGAGAGAGAGAGAGAGAGAGAGAGAGAGAGAGAGAGAGAGAGGAGAGAGAGAGAGAGAGAGAGGAGAGGAGAGGAGAGAGAGAGTTTGCCTCAGTGGTTCTATCTTAACTCTTGTTTCAGTTTCCATCCGCAGTCTGTCCACGTTGAAATCCGAGTTTACTGATTCTAAGGTCAATCCGACGCAAGGCATTTTTAAACACAAATGTGAATGAAACAACACCGCATACATCACGCGCACAACAGCTTCGTAATTCGTCACTGAATCGACATCCGTTTCTTTTCAGTATGTAAAAAAACATACCAGACATACAGAACGAGCTGCCTTTATTCTTAACAACAGAACTGTATCAGTTAGGAAGGTACATGAAACCCCGAAGTTTAGACGTCTTTTTTTATTTCTTTTCTCCTCACCAATTTTCAAGACAGGTTTTCCCTTCTTTTTTTTCCTACACTCTCGACACAGGTTTCGGAAAGATCGACCGGCGATCACAGCAGGGTAATTGTCTCCCTTGCGCTACGCTGGCGCTCTGAGAGCAGAGGGAGCGGGACACATGACAGAGTTGTGGGCCTTCACAGGGCATCAATTATTAAACACTGATTATAATGTCCTGCCGCCCGCCAGCAGGATGAGACTGCCCTCCCCTTGGCTGGAGGATGGGAACCAGCCGCCATTTTGTTTCTTTCTTCTTCTTTTTTTTTTAAACTTCTGGATGCCAGCTGTGTTGGTGATTGGAGGAGGAGGAAAAGGGGAGTGAAGGATGGGTGTGATTAGAAATCTTTCTTTTCTTCTTTCTTCGTCGCTTAGCTTTGATTCTGCTTGTTATTGTTGTTGCTGCTGCTATTGTTGTTGTTGTTGTTCTCTGTCGTATTCATTCTCCTTCATTTATTATTCATTTTCTTTCTTTCTTTCTCTGTCTTTCCTTCTTTCTTTCTTTCTTTCTTTTGTCTTCTTTTTCCTTTTCTACTACTACTACTGCTGCTGCTGCTGCCACTACTGCTGCTGCACTACTACTACTACTACTACTACTACTACTACTACTACTACTACTACTACTACTTGTGCTGCTGTTGCTGCTGCTGCTGCTGCTGTTACTGCTAGTGCTACTGCTAATACAACCACTACTACAACTACCAATTCTTCATGTTCTCTCTCTCTCTCTCTCTCTCTCTCTCTCTCTCTCTCTCTCTCTCTCTCTTGAATTTTTATCATACTCTTCCTTTTGTTGGAAATGTTCCTTGTTTTCCTCTTTCCGTCAGATTGCTTCTTGTTTATTTTCTTGTTCTTCGTCTTCTTGTTCTTGTTCTTCTTGTTCTTCTTCTTGTTCTTCTTCTTCTTCTGCTTCTTCTTCTTCGTCTTCTTCTTCTTCTTCTTCTTCTTCTTTCACTTCCACACTCTTTACCTTCCTATCCAGCACTCTTTGTCTCTGAACATTCTGTTGTTTTTTCCCGCTACCTCTCTCTCTCTTTTCTCTCTCTCTCTCTCTCTCTCTCTCTCTCTCTCTCTCTCTCTCTCTCTCTCTCTCTCTCTCTCTCTCTCTCTCTAATCCTCCACTTCCTTCCTTCCCTCGCCCTTCACCTCCTTCTCCTTTTTCCTTTCTTCCATCTCCTCTTCCTTCTTTTCTTCCCAGCTACCCCCCCCCCCCCTCCCCCTCCTTCGTCTCTCCCTTCCTCTTTTTCTTCCTGTTCCTCCTCCTCCTCCTCCTCCTCCTCCTCCTCCTCCTCCTTCTCCTCCTCTAGACTTCCCTACGCTAGGAAGAGCAGCGTCTAATTACGTGTTCCGTCGTGGTATACATTATACATCAGCATCCCAACGGAGGGGAAAACTCGAGTGTTCCGTGTCACTTGTCTCTGTGACAGTCTGTCTGTGTGTGTCTGTCTGTCTGTCTGTGTGTGTCTGTCTGTCTGTCTGTCTGTCTGTCTGTCTGTCTGACCGAGTGTCTGCCTGTCCGCTTGCTTGGCTTTGTTTTTTTTTTTTTTTTTTCTGTGGGAGAACTCATTCTGTCAGATTGTTGTGGTTCCACCCCACCCACCCCCACCCCTGTCTAACCACCCCCCTCCTCCCCTTCACCTCCAACCCCCCCCCCACCTTGTTTGTCTGCTTGTTTTTTGTTCCGTGTTTGTGAATCTTCTCTGTCGGACTATTATGAGTGTCACGACCGACCCCTGGAGGTCTGCCCTGACAGGATCGGTCTAGGTGGGAGTGAAGGGAGTGACTGACCTCACACGCTCCGCAAGAGACCACACAATAAAGATTACGATACAACACCCCATTTATTCACACCAGCAAAATAAACATTCCAACACACGCACCATGCACGATCACAATAAAGCACTCCAACGCACACAACATGCACAATCGCAATCAAGCACTCCCACGCACACAACATGCACAATCACGATCAAGCACTCCAACGCACACAACATGCACAATCGCAATCAAGCACTCCCACACCCACAACATGCACGATTATAAATAAATATTTCACCATACGACGTACACAATCACAATTACAGCATTCCAGCACATATGACATGTACACAATTATAAAGAAATATTTCCAGTATTGACCCTTTCTCACACCACGGAGTGCGTCCACATCCCTGCCCCTGTCAAGTCCGCAGGGAGCACCCTGTCGCACTAGGTGCTCCGAGCCGGGGTTTGGGTTCTCGCAGGGAGTCGCCCAAAGCCGACACCCTCGACTTCCAAGCGGGCAGTGAAGAGCGTGCCCCGGGGGGGGGGGGGGGGGGACGTAGCTGTTACTGGAGGTCCTGGACGGGGGCCCAGGCCGGCCAGTCAGGACGGCGGGCGTCTCTACCAGCCTCGGTCCCGACCAAGGCGTGGCCTCGATCAGCGTTTTGGCACCATCTCGTCCGTGGTCTCAACCAGAACGTGGCCTCGACCAGTACGTGGCACCATCCAGATCGTGCTCCAGGTGAGCCCCCGGGAGGGGGGGGGGACGTAGCTGGGAGGAGAGTCGGAGAGGAGGAAAAGAAGAAGGAAGGAGGAAGGAAGAAGGGTAACTGGAACCCTGCCGTCAGTACCGTCTGACCATTGCTGTCAAGTCTTATCAGCCACTCGCATGATGGGCGAGGGGAAGTGTATTAAACGCACACAGTACACAGTACACCTGAATCAAGTCTTCTCACACGATGCAGGTAAAAGACTGCATTAAATCAACAGGTTATAAAACAAATATGAATTATCTTCACCCTTCTCTCACTCACGTTTAAACGTTTTCCTTCCTTAGGAAATAAATCAACACAGCGACCATCGCTTAATAACGCCACCACATTTGCAAATAGTAATTCAATGGCATAATTGTCACATTTTATAACACATTTAAAAATAACACAAATCTCCAACCACGCATCCGAACGAAAATCATGCGTACGCACGCTCGTGAACATAAAACTCGTTCTCCTTGCACACACAAACAGACGGTGGCCGAAGGATAAAAGTCCGGCGAATGTGACAGGGGCGGACGAGCGAGACCAAGCAAGTTCCAACCCTGAATCACCAGTTCTCTCCCTTCCCCACCGACTACCGCATCACCAGATACATAAACAGGAGAAAGAATTTTGGAAATAATTTAGAATGGCCAGGTTAAAGATGGATTAACCCGAGAAAAAGGTCTCACACAATATTTCTCTTACAATTTCGAAAACAAAAGAAAATTGCGCAAAAGCGAAGACTAAGCCCGGGTAACAACAACAAACCAAAACAAACAGACCACGAAACTGATGCTTACCAGCTACCCGTGGGTGACCCCGAAGAGGCGGGTCAAAGGACTCTCTCTACCCTCTGTCCAGTCGAGAGGACAGAGGCGAAGATGCGGAAATAGAAGAAGCGATGTCCCTCTCCTACAGGCCGACTGCAGGAATTGAAAGTACTGACTGTACTCTCGACGATAAGGTAAAGAACCAGGACTGGAGCAGGCGCCCCCAAGACATCTTCCGCTCGAGTGAAGAGCTAACCTCCCTCAGCAATGGCGGCCACATGCCATGCTGCGTCACAGAGTGAGCATACTTCAAACTAAAGAAACGAAGCACGTGCGACAAGGTAAAAAGACAGGCGAGAGGCCGATAGACAGAAAGTTCGGAGAAAGGTACCGGCCACCGTGAACTTGCAGGATGAATAGCACGGGCGGTGGAATTAGAGAGAGAGAGAGAGAAAGCAAACCGAAGTTGAGCTGAACCACACCAAGGTGCAACTGCACCGCAAGCCACCCTAAGGGACGGATACCCGATAACAGCAACCGCAATTAAACAAATAAGTAATTCCGCCACCCTAGGTGGGTCGAACGTCGTAGGCCTCGCGACAAACTCGTGACAAACCCCCCTTCTAAAAGCATCTGTTTCTCTGAGATACAGTGCTCCTTTGAACCTTGTCGCATGTGCAACCTCACAACAATGGGGGCCGAACCCAACTCTCTGTGATCGACAGAGTACGAAAAATTCAATACAAACATTCCACGATAGAATCACACGGGGAAATACATAATACTACATTTATCAAAAAACTAACCCAAAACCCTTTCCCAAACCCTGAAGGTAACAATCCGAACCATTGGTGATTCACACCGTTAACCTCACTGAAGTGACAACTGTCACTACACCTGATACAGAACCACAAAGGGATATAACCCTGGTTGAGGGGAGGTGTCCCTCTGACTGATTTTCCTAATGTGCTAACTCGGAGCTCGGCTAAGATAGTCGCATCTGTATTACAGGAACCCTTGATATGACGGAAAGTGAACGCATGACTCTGCAGCTCCACTGCCTAACTCATGAGTCGACGACTGACTGGCCGGATCCGGTCCAAGCACTGGAGAGGATGATGATCGCTCTCCAGTACAAACTTCCGGCCGTACTTCTTCTTGGCACGCCAGTGCGTGTCCAAATTGCCGGAGGCCTCAGCAATAGTAGGGGTATCGATAGTCCTAAGCGGGGCAGCCCTGGGTATCGACTCGCAGATTCTACCACTACCGAAGTGTACGGTGACCGCGATCGGAATGGAGGATTAATGGGTCCCACCAGGTCAACCCCAACCTTGCTGAATGCCTCCCCAACCAGTGGCACTGACCCTAGGGGAACACGTTTCAAGCGACCCTTAGGCGTTGTCCGCTGGCAGACATCGCAACTGCGGCAGTACTGCCTAACCTGTGAGTTCATCCCTGGCCAAAAGAAGTCTTGTCTTACTCGCTCGAGAGTCCGTTGGACCCTATGACCACCATGGGGAACGTGGCCTGCCGGAGAACAGACTCTTCCCAAACTTTGGGAACAACAA
>JAFLJL010000847.1:0-19768 GCA_018398815.1 Conus ventricosus
AACCCGACTTCCACATAAAAACCTTTGGGGAAGGCAAATCCCCCATGAACCAACGCTGATGAAGTGACTAACATCCCAGACTCCCAGCTGGGAGGTAGTAGGTCCAATTCCCATCAAAGTCATTAATTGGTGGGATTTTTCTGCCCCAGTCGGCTCCTATCTACAGTTGTATTTGCTTTGGGCTGAATTCTGAAGACTGTGATCACACAGTTGAGTCCATCCACTGAATGGATGTGCCTCTAAGGGTAATGCTCAGTTTCTTGACCTGTACTGCAGGTGTCTGTTTCTCTTGGCTCTGCTGAAGCCCGGATATCTAATGAAAGAAAGCGTAGAGTACAGTGATGTCATGCAGTCTGAGCCTGAATGGAAATCAGTAGCATCATCCTTGTCATCTACAACCTCTTTGATCACCATAAAAATAAAGAAATCTTAGATGAGGCAAGGCACAGTAAATAACAAACAAGTAGTGTCACTCTTGCTCCCATGATGAAAATAATTACCCATGACTGCAAACGAATGCTGCATACAACACCAAATCACCTTGCAAACATGACAGCACGGAGCACACTGAACAAAGAAGGCAACATCCTCCAGAAAAATATTCCAAGCTTGCCCATATGCCCTGACCTGACACATCTGACATATACACACACCCAAACACAAATATATGACACACACAACATACACACTCATGCAGGCATGTTTACACAAAAGACATGCACAGACATACACATATACTGTAGGAGTATGTGCTCATGGCCTTTATCTTTTTAGAGTCTCAACTTGTTTTTCACAGGGAACCAGCAGGAATGCTGTGGGTTCTAAGTGAATGTTGCCCTGCTTCACATTGTGTGGTCATCCCAGTTGTGACGTGCATGCTTAGCCTCAGACAAGCAAATGTAGAGCACAGAAGCAACTGTAGACTGCAATGTCAGAAGATCCATGTAAAGCAACGAATGCACATGAAGCACATGTACAAAAATGGTACCCAACAGTCAAATGCACTCATATGATGGCTTGGAAGAACACTAAAGTCATCTAAATGTAGTCTAAAAGAAGCTTGCCAAATGCCACAGAAATCAGCGGGGGTTTCTGCCAGGTGCCTCAGCCAGGCTTGCCACATGGATGGGAAAAGGTTGCAAAATGTACAGATCTTTTATCCATCAGTACTAAACCAGTTGCAGAAGGAAATATCTGATAATTCAATTTCAGTTTACTTTGCATCACAGACCACAGTGACTTTGAAAAGAGGACCTGAGCAGACCAGCCAAGAGTTTGACAGTCCTTTGATTCTCAGTGATGAAAAAAACGCCCGACATTCATTGTCAGACAGGGCAGGATTCAGGTAATTGCTTTGTTGCAGGTTCTTTGTAAGTCAGGTTTAGAATTATTTTTTGCATCATGTATGGTGGTGTGAAAATGATTTTTAAAGTGTGAATGTATGTACCATGAAAACTGATGAAAGAGAATTTTTATCAGATTTCAGAGTGATTCTTTTGTAAAAATATTTTAATATTACCTGCATCTAAGTTTTAGTATGTAACTTTTGCACTAAAATGTAAGCTATGAAATTTTATTTTCTGATTTTTAAATTTTCCAAGCACCCTTGATATACAGTTTAATCTTGTGTGATCAGTGTGTACTATTCCTTCACACGCATTTTGAAAAGGTGTATGAATGTTGTCTTTAACAACATTGCATTTAAAACAGCCTACTTCATGTGTCATGAGAGTTAAGTTTTCCTGATGTAATACTAGAAGGATGCAGTGATTTGGTTTGTTATTATTTTTTTTTTTTTTAAGCTTTTCCCCCTTCAGTCTCCAGTCATGTTTTAGCTGTTAAACCTAATTGGTTTAGTGACATAGGCATCTGCAATTACATTCAATTTCAATGGATTGCAGCAGAGTGAAGTTAAGTTTTGTGTATTGAATTTCAGTATTTGTTCTGCATACTAGTTATTGACTTCATTAAGAGAGTACACAAATGAAACTACCAAATTGTGTACACATATTGATGACAGATAATTGTATTGCAGATATTGATTGGAGGACCAGTGAAAGGGGTAAGGTAAGAGAAAGCTTTGTTTTCTCAGGAATTACAAGTGTTTGATGACAAAATGTTTGACGTCGATCATGTAAGTGACCATCCACTGTTCTGTTTACCACATAAATCAAATAATTCCAGGGGTCTTTGAAATTGGCTCAGACTCCAGGGACCTCTGTCTGTGGGAGTGCTTTCAGTGAACTGTCTCTCCTGTCCGACTTCAGTCATCGTCTGACTTCAGTGCAAACAGATGTATGTCATTTGCGGAATTAGTACTGTTATGGTGGTGATTGTTGGACTTCTTTTTCTGTTTCTTTGCTGTTTACAAATGTTTTGCATTCTTGATTGTATCACTTCATTACGTTTGTTTCTTATTGAATATTTGTTTACTTTTGTTTCAGCTCTGCCATGTTTTCTGTTTCTGGTTTTGAAAAGGTTTAGTATGTACTGGCAAGAAAAATATAAATGAAAAATTAACAGAATATTTTTTGGTCTTCTCTATAGAGTACACTGATGCAAAGTTAAAAAGAAAAATGTAGATCTGCCCCTCTTCACTCTGAAGATATTGTTGTTTGAAGACAGAAATTTCTGTAATGCAGATAACACTTTTTCAGCATGATTTCTCAAGGATTATGCAAGCCAGAAAGTCCAAGCTTACTGAGCTGTTTATAATTTGTGAAAATGAAATGTGCAACTTACTTTACTTATGAAAAAAATACAGGTGTTGAAATGTAGGAAAAGTAGCCACTTCCGATATTGCATATTGCTTTGTGATCCATATTTGGGTTCTCTTTTTCTTCTTCTGCGTTCGATTTTAGCTGGATGCGTCAGACTTGTAACCCGGCCGCCATGATAACCCCCGCGCGGTCTTCTCCAGGTCAGAACGGGCTCCCCAAAGCTGCGCCTGTAACTCCGCTTCCCCCGGCCAGTTTTGTGTCGTAGAGCTGCGTGACTAGGACAGCGCAGTAGGACATGTTCAGGGGTCTGGGGTCCAGTGCCGCATGGACACTGGTCAGTGTAAGGTGATCTTCAGGCGGTTAAGGTGGGTCAGCAGTCCTGCAGTGGCCGGTCCTCAGTCTGAAGAGGATTGTCTGCTGGTGCCTTTGGAGCTGGGGGATCGGGTCAGCACCATTCTCTGCACCCAGCCTTCTCTTCCACTGGACTGAAACTGGTTGTGGATGATGGTCTTGGCCTCCCTGTAGGTCACGGGGGGGCTGAACTGCTCCATTTTGCTGCCTGCCTTGGAGAGAGCATCAGCTTTTTCGTTGCCCATGATCCCACAGTGAGACGGAATCCACTGAAGTGTAATGACAGACTGTTTTGAGAGTTCATGGAGGGCAGCCTTGATGTCTTGCGTATGTTGTTCATTTCTTGTGTTCTGAAGTCCCTGCAGCAGAGATCGGCAGTCTGTGAAGAAGACAACCTTCTGTGACGGGCTGGCCGGTCATTGGGTACTCATATTTCAGATGTTACGGTCAAAAAGTCCAGAAGAGAAATATCATGGTACTTATATTTAGTAGAGAATGAATGTGCTTTTACAGCACAATTCCTAGTAAAACAGTTCTGAAACAGTAGTCCTGAAGCTGAGGGGAAAAAGCTCAATGTCCTGCTGCGACCAATGAAGTGAATCTGTGACAATATGTGACAATAACTTTTGAAAGAACAGGTGAATTACCTTTAAATATTGACACACAACATGACAAATATGATATTTTATCCTTTTTTTTATCATTACAAGCTGACATTTGAGATTTCAAGTCTTCTTCCCTTGAGAGTTTATCAACTGACATAAAGCCCGCTGCAGAACAGATCCAATGCAGGATTATGCATTGATATGAACAAAAGTTATTTTCTGAATTGTGCTCTTTAACACATATGCCATGCTAAGAGCAAAATAGCTGAAAAATAAAGTGTTTATACCACAAAATTAGGGGAAAAAAACATTGGGTGGACAGGTAGGGGCAAGGCAGGAAAGTGGGATAGGAGGAGAGGGGACAGTTCACAGTTGTATGTGTCACCACTGTCATTTTTCTTTGTTGAATGATTTGATTGTGCTGTTCTTAGATACTAAAGACACACTGTTAATACTGTGTACTTGATCTTAATCAGCTGTAGAGTGGAGAGTTTTATGATTGGCTGAGCTATGAACATGACTATTTAGAAAGTTTCTAGACATAGGTTAATGATGTCGTTTAACTTCTCTGTTGTTCACTTATTTGATCAACTGTTTGGCGTCATATACTGTACCATGTCAGACAATAGCATCACGGCAGTTAGTCTGCTCTGCCAGGCCGAAGTTTTTGTGTGGCTAATGCAGTGATAAGACAGTCACGTGGTGCCCAACCCACTTCCGCCGTAGGGAGAAGCCAGTGTAAGTCTCCCATACGTCATTCTCTCTCGGCCTGCCGTCCAAGCAAGATAAGTCTTTGCTCTGTCTCGCCTTCTCTTTGCCGTTGTGTTTAGATAGCCTGTGTTTGCTTCTTTGCTTATTTGTTGTGGCTTGCGCGCTTCACCCTTTCATTCTTAAACCCGGGTGGGGCTTTTGGTTTGGTGTGCTTTATTCATTTGTTTAACCACGCCATCCTCGCCTTTGTGCCTTTGTCTCGGCACTCGCGACTTTGCATTCGGCGCTTTTCGATCTTCGAAAGTCGAATTTCCATCCCCGGGTTTCGCCCTTTCTCCCCAGTTTTTGGCTTTTACGGCCCCTTGTTCAACGAATCTCGGTCCTTCTCCTTCCATTTGGACTCCCGATTCGCCTAACTTTCACGTAGTCCACTCGGATTCCATTTCTATCGCCGGTCGTGTCCGCCATTTTGTTTTCGACCGGCCAAAACCGCGTCACTTACGATCGACCTGCCTCGATCTCTCACTGACTTCTCGTTGCATTTAATACAATTTCAGTGTCCCTCACGAGGTTGGTTGAGCCCTTTATATCCCTCAATCCACCTCTTTGTCTCCCCTTTGCGATCGTGCGTTCCGTGTTTTTTTCCCCACCACCAGTGCCCAACATGGTGAAGGACACTAACGCTCGAGGCGCTCCACTCTTGGGCAGTCGCTCTCTACCCCGAGGGGTCCGTGTGTCGATTCCACGGGACAAACCGCTCACGCACACATGAGCGTACGGTCGGTGTAGAGGAGGGTTCCGTGCAGGGGACGCGCGACCATCATTCCGATTCCCCCTCTACCCGACCGGCGGATACAACGATCGTCGCGATCGAAGTCCAACATCAGTCCCCAGTCGGATGAACAATCGGCAGTCATTGCCGACTGTTTTTCATTTGCTTCCTTCCCTAAGCCCAAATCCTCCAAGGGCAAGGCTCCCATGAAAGGACCTTCCCGTTCTAAATCTCCCGTCCCCTGACTGGTTCGCCTGTTCGACTTCGACCGCGTAAGGAGACCCTCTCCCATCATGCCGCGTCCGGCGATCATCGGCCCCAGGGGACCCTTGCCGATACCCGGACCGGCACGGGTGGCGACTCGCGACGGAATCACCGCACTCACCCGATCTATTGAGACTTTGACGCTAGCACCTCCACTAACGTCACACAGTCTCAGGACGCTCTCCCCAACCGGTCCGGGTTCAGCCACGACCCGGACACGGGGAGCGTCAACACTCCGGTGGAGGGAATGTGGCCAGTCTTCGGTGGAACCCCCCCACTGACCACAATCCCGGGTCAGGTACGCAGGAAATCGAGTAGCTCGGATCTGCGACCTCACCCCCGACGTCGAACCACCCCGATCGATCGTCTCAATCTCCCCTGGGGGTACAGGACTTTGGGGGGAGCCGACTTCTTCCGCTCCCCTATTGGGCAACGTCCGCGGTCCCGTTCCTCAGGGGGAGGATCGACCAGCGGACCAGGGTAACCCCTCGTCCCTTGAGTCTTACGCGTCGTCTCAGCCATCCCCCCGTCCGCTACCACACGCCAGGAGGCTCGGCGATCGTAACACTCCCCGACCCCTCTGCCACGCAAGGGGCCGGTGCGGACCCCACCCGGAGATGCAGGAGGCAGTGCTCTCCCGGGGTGCGCAAGGATTACCCGGGTCCCCGAGGAGACTCTGCCTCTGGGCCTCCACAGCCCTCCTTTCTCCCCGGGGACCGGGGGTTCTATTCCCCCGAGAGGAATCAGTGGCTTAGCTCGGACTCTTCCCCTGACTCCATCTTTGGCCTCATGTGGCATCCGGCCCCCCAAGCTGGATCGACCTGGGGCCCCATTCCTCTCGGGCGCTGTCCGATCGGCAGTCCCCTAGTTTTCACGCCGATTACGGAACCACCGGGGAGTCGTCCTCGTTTTCACCCACCCTCTTTCCCAACGAGTTCACGACTCCCACGCACCCCTGACATGGCCTTCCGAAGGGGACCTGAACTTCCCCTTCACGATCAACTGACCCACAATTGGAGGAGGGGTTTGAGGATTTCCTCCCCCAGTCGGGACCTTTCCATTTTGGAGAGCTGGCGCCCTGATCTTGTTGTTAGGGAATCCCCTCCCTCTAACAACATCTTCGCCCTTTCCCGTTTCACGGGGTCACCCCCCTACCCAGCGATCACGGCCAAGGATAGCCGCCCCCCAGACCATCACTCCTTTGTTGGGCAGATCGGCCTCGCTCGCCAGGGTACACATGCCGTTCCCCCACCGGGACTGACTTCTTATCAGCCCCCAACGCGGCCCCAATAGGAGTATTCCTCAAGGACCCGCGTCAGGCCCCTCATGTCTTTTCTCTCTTTTCTGCCAATCCGCCACCGGGGAGAATTGCCATTTCCCCGCTGACCTCGGGCTCACTCCTAACCGCCCCCCTCCCACATCCACCTCTCTTTCTATCAAAACCCTGACAGAGTGGGACAGAATCTCCAGGGCTGGTATTCTGCACACCACCGCGGGCATGCCTTCATTGAAAATGTCCTATAGCGAGCGGAGGAACTCTGGCCAAATGAGGGAGGCATTGTCTCAGCGTCTTCAGACCCGGCGACACTGAGGCAGGCCCCAGCCTGTTTGATGACCCCCTTATGCGTTTTCTTGTCAAAAAGATAGCGCACCACCTTGGGCTGCGGCGGACAGCGCAGCCAGGAGTCACTTTAACTGCCTTCTGGCAGTGAGAGACGCCCTGCTATCACAGGCCCATCTCTCCCCAGCGCTCAAGGCGGCCTTACGCTGCATTCCGGGTCAGGAGCAGTCGCTTTTTCGGCGACTATTCCTCTGCGGTCATTTCCCATGCCGTCGAGGAGCGCAAACAGGCCGCTTCTTTTGCGACCACAAACCCTCGTCAGCACCCCCCTTCTAGACCATTCTTTCGTCAGGCCCTACCCACAGCCAGACCCAGCCCTACCCCAAGCAGCGTCCCTCGAGGCCCGCCAAACCCCCTACGCCCAAACCGAAAAAACCCCAACAGAATTTTCGGTTCGGCCAACAGGCCCGCCCCGGAGTGACTAGCGACCCACCTTCCGAGGGCGGGAAATGTCAGTCTTCCAGACACACCTCAGCCCCTCTGCCCCCCTGGCAGGCAGTCTGTCCCGGCACGCCCACCATGGCGGCGCATGGTCTCAACCCCTGGGTGTGTTTTCTGTTCTGCAGGATGGGTTCCGTCTACCCTGGCACACGAACGCCCTCCCCTCCTGTCCTCCCCCCTCCTTCCACCGGGGACCCACCTCCCGCCCAGGCGGAGCCCTTCGCCTGGAAATCGAGGAGCTTCTCCGCAAGGGCGCCATCACCGAGGTACCACACCCCAACCCCGGGTTTTACTCTCGCCTCTTTGTAGTCCCAAAGGCCTCGGGCGGCTGGAGGCCCCATCCTCGACCTTTCCCCTCTCAACAGATTCCTCAGGACAACCAGATTCAAGATGGAGACCCCCGGCCCAGATCAGGACTCCATCCACCATCTGGACTGGGCCACCTCGATAGATCTCAAAGATGCTTACTTCCAGAACCTCATCCACCCGTCCCACAGACGATACCTTCGTTTCGTCTGGCGGGGCCGGGTGTTTCAATTCAAGGCCCTCCCATTCGGACTCTCCCTGGCTCCCTTCCTCTTCACGAAGGTAGTCAAGGAGATGGCCTCCCCTTTCCAGAAAAGGAGGACATTCGCCTCCTTGTCTACCTCGACGACTGGCTCGTCCTGGCCCCCTCTCAGGCCCTAGCCCAATCCCACACCTCAAAGCTACTTCAGCTTTGCTCCTCTCTGGGTTCGTCACCAACCCCGCAAAATGCGAGCTCTCGCCCAGTCAGCAATTCACCTTCCTGGGCATGAGCATTTGACACCACCTCCATGGTAGTCTCCCCGACCCCGGAAGAGGTCCGCTCGCCTAGTGGATCTCATTTCCCACCTTCGCCTCTCTCCCCTCACTTTCGGCAAGGACACTTTCCTCCCTCCTAGGGATGATGGAGTCCCCGTCTCCTCTCATTCCCCTAGGCAGAGTTCCAAAGCGACAGCTTCAGAGGAGTTCCGCCGTCGTTGGTCCCCAGACCAACGACAGCTGGGAAACCAGCCCGTCCCCCTAGGGCCTTGGTTCATTTGGGCCACGGAGGAGTGGCTCAGCCCATCCACCCTGGCCCCCGGAGTTCCCATCTCCCTCCCATCCCAGGCCCTGGAACTTTCACAGACGCCTCCAACTCGGCTGGGGGCCCATCTGGAGAGCAGTCACGCCTCGGGGGTTTGGGATCCTCTGACTGCTCTCTTCACATCAACATCTTGGAACTGGAGGCGGTCAGACTCGCCCTCCTCCAGTTCCAGTCCATAGTCGCCCACCGATTTGTTCTCCATTTCACGACAACACTTCGGTAGCTTGTTACATCAACAAGGGGGGGGGGCACACTCCATCGCCTCCCCTCCGTACAGAGGCCCTCCTCCGCTGGTGTCACACGCAGGGGGGCACCCTTCGCGCGAGACACATAGCAGGGGCTCACAACATCCTGGCAGACTCTCTCAGCCGATCCAAGTCTGTCCTCCACACGGAATGGACCCTCAGCCGGCTTACCCTTTCAACCGTGTGGGAACATGGTTCACACCAATGATCGACCTCTTTGCCACACGGTTCAACCATCGTCTGCCAGTGTATTTTGTCCCCGGGCCCGACCCCAGTGCTTACGCCATCGACGCCCTGTCCCTTTTCCTTGTCCGGCCTCATAGCTTACGCCTTCCCTCCCTTCCCGATCCTCCACAAGGTGATCAGGAAGGGGAGACTTCGAAGACCCAGGCTCATTCTCATAGCCCCATGGTGGCCCACTCAGTCCTGGTTCCCGGACCTCAGTCCCTCACTCACGAACCCCCTCTCCATTGAACACCAGGTGGACATGCTCAGCAACCCCGTTCGGCCTCCCTCACGCCAATCCCCAGGTTCTCACCTCCACGCCTGGCTTCTGTGTCAGCCCGGCTGCGAACATCCAAATCCCCCTCTCGAACGGACAGGTCCCGTTCCGTCCTCAATACCCTCTCCATCGCCGGGGCCTCTCAGAACTCCGAGACCTAGCCATGTCCTCTCGCAGAGCTGCACGGAGTCCCTTTATGATTGCAGATGAAGAAATGGTCTCATGGTGCAAAGCCAATTCTGTCCCTCACATTCGCCCCACCAAAATCCAAATAGAAATTTCCTGTCCCAACTTAACCTCTCTGCTAGCTCCATCAGGCTACAGGTCGGCCATCTGCACGACCATCCTCCAAATGCCGGACCTTCCTTTGAGAATGATTCCTTCTCAGAGAGATCTCCAGAGGGGCTTCTCTTCGTGAGGCCCAATCCCCTAGACGTTCCCTTTGGACCTCTTCACTGTTCTTGACGTCCTCATAAACCCCCCTTGAGCCTTGTCCTCCATCCTTTCGACCTTCTGTCTATGAAGACTACCTCCTCCTCGCCCTCGCTTCCGCGAGACGGCGAGGCGAGATCCATGCCCTAGCGGGACCCCAGAGACATTGCCTTCCACAGAGACGGCTCCGTCTCTCTTAAGTTCCTTCCCCATTCCTAGCCAAGAACCAGGAACCCGCAGTCCCCCCCCCTTACCTCATCATCCGCCCCGCTGGCGGATACACTAGGGGGGGACACCTCTTCGGACATAGCCCTTTGCCCTTCTCGATGTCTAACACACTACTGGGAACGCTCGCGCCCCAGGCGCGTTTCACAAAGACTCTTCTCATTTCCATCAACCCCAGTAACACGAAAGACATCTCAGCTGGCACCGTCTCTAGGTGGCTCTCCAAGACGGGCAGAACTGCCTATTCCCAGGCATCCGAGGATCTCCCCGTCTCTTCCCCCCGGCCCATGAGGTCAGAGCGCTGGCCACTTCGGCAGCATTCCAGCACTCTGTTCCCATGCGCCACCTCCTGGAGGCAGCCTTCTGGCGTTTCGGAGAATCCCTTCAAAAAATTTTATTTGAGGGACATCCGCATGACCAGGGCTGAAGTTCAATGGGATATCCTTTGTGGCGCTAATGCATCCATATCGGGTAACCCCAGGAACCACTAGGGCACTCGCCCTCCCCCTTTTACTATGAATTCTGCTATTGTCTGACATGGACAGTATATGACGCCAAAATGGGAGTTTATTATACTCCCTGTTTTGGCTAGTATACTTACCATGTCAGACTCAATGCCCGCCCTACCTCCCCGCTAGCGCCAAGGTTCTGGGTTACCTTGCCGCAGGCCTCGATAATGACGTATGGAGACTTACACTGGCTCTCCCTACGGCGGAAGTGGGTTGGGCACCACGGACTGTCTTATCACTGCATAGCCACACAAAAACTTCGGCCTGGCAGAGCAGACTAACTGCCTGAATGCTATTGTCTGACATGGAAGTATACTACCAAACAGGAGTATAATACAAACTCCCCATTTAGTTGCCACATTTCTGGCAACATAAAGAGGTGCTTTTTTTCTTTCAAATGAGGGGTTTTTTGTTTGTTCTTATTTTTACATTGAATGAGTGTGGTAAATATACAACAGTCAGATAGAACCATGTGTGCATCCACTTCATGAATGTTCAAATTATGTAGAAGAAGGCCTTTGTATTAAGAAAATAAATGAAAAAGATAAATGAGAACCTGTGCCCAGCTTTACAAAATGAATTACATTCCCATACACATGTGCATACATCAGAGAAAGAAAAGAGAGAGTGTGTGTGCCCCATGACCAAGTCCATTGGTCCCTTAGAGTATATATTTTTCTCTTTTTCTAAAATATTCATTAAATCATAGATTAACATGAGTTATTTAAGATGCTAACATGTAAAAGAAAAATCCTGAAAGTGTTGTGGTTTTCTTTCTTTCTTTTTTTTTCAGAGGTGGAATTTGCTGTCCAACATCTTCATCAGTCTAATTGATTCTTACATTTGTTGTAGCTAGCTAACTATTCATGCACATGCTTGCAATGCAGTCTCTCTCTGTGCATGTGTAAACAGCAAACTCTTGTACTCACTGTTTGGTTGTTCTTGTTTCTGAACAGTAGGGTCACAGGTCTGTCTTGATTTGAATTTTCTTTCCAGACAAACAAGACAGACGCAGAAAGACGGTTACAGATTGCAGAAGAAAGTTCTCCATCTCCCAGTGTGGGCGGTGTTGAAGATGGTGATGGAAAAATCACTCATGTGGAAGGTCCAAGAAAAGCAAACAAAAAGCAGCAGCCCGTTGTCATCGTGATGAAATGAGACAGTTGAAGAAGGAGGGTTTGATCTCTGGTGGGTCTTTATTATTTCTATTATTGTACATTCATTTTTCTATTGAAAGGTTTGCACACCTGATTGCACAAAACTTCAGTTTAAATTTTGTCCTTTTCTTTTCATTAAAAAAAACCTACAAAACAAAACAGAAAAATAAGTGAATGTCTGCTTACTATGTTTAACTTCAAAGGTATCATAATTTTGTTTTATATGACAAGCAGTTAAAATGTAGAGGTGAAATGGTGGTTGATGCTGAAATTGGATTTCTGTTTCTGCAGTCCATCATCGGTTGTTCGACCAAGCACGCTTGAGCTGAAAAGAAAATTTGTAATCCTGTTAGTAGAGTTGGGACACTATGAGGGGGGAGAGAGAGAAAGAGTGTGTGTGTTCCTCCCTTTCTGTAATTGTTAATTCTCTGTTTCATACTTGCCCCACACCACACACGCTGCGCACACATACACACACACACACACGCACACTCTCTCTCTCTCTCTCTCACTCTTTCTTTCTTTCTTTCTTTCTCATTCACAAGCTTTGTATCTCTCTTGTGCATGCACTTTATTTCATACGAGCAATTGACGGACAGATGGTGATGAGTGCAGGAACCAAGGGACAGCAGCCATCAAAAAGACACAGAGGACAATGTGGAGTTTTTGTCCTTTTATTTCCTTTCCATAACAAGCTCAAACTAGGAACACAGCCCTGGAACTCTCTCTTCGCACTGGGGACACTGAGCACTCTCTCTGCATTCTCTTGCCTCCCACGCCAGTCACTCACACCCGGGAACACTCCCAGGACACACTCTGGAACACTGCTTGGACACACTCTCCCAGGGCACAACTCGGGAACGCTCCTCGAACTCACACAGCGCCCCAGATATATAATAGGTGAACTGGACCGCAAAGCAGACAACACAGCACTGCACTCAAAAAGGGGCCCTTACGAGACAGGAAATGACAACATTTGTTGCTATCTGTTGCAGTTTCTGTGTTGTCCTAGCTCGCCGTCCGTTCAAAGTATTGAAACATATTTGATATCGATGAAAACCTCAAACCCAAGAATAAAATGCAGCAAGTCACATTTGACAACTTTGTGGCTGTGTGAAATTATTAATGATTAAGGTCAGAGACTGAAACCCACTTCTCTTCACAGTCACGACAGTCTATTTGGTAGATGACTCCAGACTTGTCCAGTTTTTCAGTTTTGTCCTTGGGGCGACCAGCTGGCTGTGGATGGTTTGATAGGTTTGGGATGTACAGAGATGCCCGTTTTCCCTGATCTTCCTGCTAAAAGCTTCGGTCAAAACACGACCGCGGACATAGGGATGGTGACATGTCCTTTATGCCTGGTTGGGTCTTGTTTGGTGGTAGATGCGGTGTGATCTTCTTACTAGCAGGATGTTCCACGCCCACTTCTCATAGCCCAAAATGGTGAGAACCAGTTTGAGTGTTCCATTTCCTGGTCTTTGGCATCCTGAGTAGAGCAGGTGGTGATGGCCCAATGGGTGAGGGTGTGTATCACTTCGAGTTTGTGTGTCCAGCGGCTGGTGGCTTTCAAACTGCGGGTACTGGTCAGTGTGGGTAGGTTTGCGGTACACACTGAAGAGAGGCTGTCCTCTGTCCGTGTGGTGAGTGTGTCTAGCATGGCAATCGAGTTGTTCTCCTCCACCTCATGATGAATTTGATAGTAGGGTGTTGCCTGTTAAAAATGGTTAGTGAAGTCTTCCACCAGCTCCCGCTTGAGGATGGTCATGTGTCGTCCCACGTAGCGGCCCCAGTAGCGTGGAGGAGAATGGTAAGATGCCAGGGCCTCTCCTCGAAGTCCTCCATGAAGAGTCGGCGACAATGGGGCTGACTGGAGAGCCCATGGCCGCTCCTGCGGTCTGCTAGAAGAAGTTACCTTGGAACGTGAAGTAGGTGGTGTTGAGGCAGCAAGCCAGGAGCTCGCAGATGCTGTACACGGAAAGCGTAGTATGCTGGGGCAGAATGTCATCAGCCTGGAGTCTCGCTTTGATGTTGGATGCTTTCTTTGACGGGACGCTAGTGAACAATGCCGAAACATCATATGATACCAGGCACTCGTCAGGAGAAAGGTGTATCTGCCAGTTCCTGAACCAAGTCCGCACTGTTGGTGATGTGGTGTTCCGTCGTGCCAACCAAAGGAGACAGGATGTCTGCCACAAATCTCCGCCGTCTCATACATGAGGGAACCTCTGGAAGCGACTACGGACGGAAGGGACGTCTTTCTTGTGCACCTTAGGAAGGCCATAAATTTGGGGGACATCAGTGGTTGATGGTACAGTTTTTTGTAAAGGTCAAGGGAAAGTCCACCCGATTCCTTGAGACATTTCAGCAGATCTTGAGCTTGGTGGCATACCTGTTGGTGGGGTCTTTCTTGAGAGGGTGTAGGTTTTCTGTCATCCAACAGTTGGCTGGCTTTGTCATGGTACATGGACTTGGGCATGATGACCGAGGACCTGCTCTTGTTGGCCGGGAGTATCATGGGAGTATCAAGTCGGGTCAACACACGCCTCTCCTCAACAGGAATGTTGGGTTTCGGCAGTTGTGCTTGCGTTAGGAATGTTGACACATTCTGACCTCAGATGGGACGCTTCTTCTGTATGCGGGCCTATCTGTCTTCAAGGCGGTTTTTGATACACGTGATGTAGTCCACGATGGGGAGTTTGTCCGGGGTCACAGCAAAATTGAGTCCCTTTCCAGCACTCGCTGTTCAGAGTCAGAAAGTTCATGTTCCGATAAGTTCACAACCCATCTGTTCTTCACCATGCGTGTCTCTTCTTCAGTCACAGGTACAATTGGAATGTGATCGTTCTTGTCCCGCTTCGATCTCGCCATTAGTTTCTCAAACTCCTTCTCTGGGGCATGCGCACTTTGTTCCATTCCAAGTGTAGAGTTGACTTGAACCAGTCCTTCACTTCCGCTAGTATCTCAGTTGGAACGTTTGCACTCAACCTGTTCGAACAAAGATGGATATGCTGTTCTAATCCCTCGATCCTCAGATTAATCTCTCTATGCGCTCGTTCATTAGGACCTGTTCTGTTCGGAATAAGATGATGTTTGCAGCTTTTCCTTTGACTGATGACTTGATTTTTAAACTGGTCGTTCCGACACCATGATGTTTACAGTGTAGCGTGAAATGTACATGGTTTCGGGAAACTCGCTAAGGCTTGGTGCGCTTCTTCCAGTTCACGAAAAATCTTGATGACCGTCCGGTTAAAATCACGTACGAGACATTGTGGAAGTTTAAACTGCTGAGGGGTAGACATAATGACTGCTGGATTTAGACAGGGTTGCTCAGCTGGGCAATAAGCACTTACTTGGAGCATTTGACAGATGTCTGTCCGTCTTCATCAGCAGTGGTGTTGAATACAAAATGGCAAAAACAGAGTTTGTTATAAAATCCTAAGCGTCCCCAGGAAGATATGATTTGGGTTTTGTCATTTTGAACCAAATTTCCCCCAAAGTCACACAATTATACTGCTATTCCTACAGATTTCTAATACATGGAGGTTCATATTTCACGATTGTCAGTAAACAGATTCATTTTACACAAAAATGACAATTCACTCATGCAATTAAAGTAAAATTTCCATTTAATAAACTAAAGCGTACTACAAATGACTAACTGGTCAAGCAGAAAGAAGTAAACCCTGGTGTGATGAATTCTGCCGAAAAACAGATGAGCTGGTTGTCAGAAGCTCTCTTCAGCCGCCGAGAGGCTTAGAAAACAAAGGGGTGCAAGTTAAAAAAAAAAAAGTTTTTAGCCCAGCTGTACAACTTATAGATATTGGAAAGTCGGGCTGAGCCAGGTCCTTGCACTTTCTTTTTTTGTTCACTCTCTCTCTGTCCATTTAGGAATGCCCTTCATGTAGGGCAGTATCTCAGGTGTGAGCATTGTCCCCACTAGTGCCGCAGTTTGGAGAAACATAATTCCTCAGCACTGGACAAATGACCCTACCCCAGCAGTCTTTCAGCATATGAGTTGAATAAAATTCAGGGTTTCTCCATTAGTTCTACAGAAGCCGCACTTGTGCCAGTTTTAAATTCATTATGTGATGCCATCTTCATAACTTCTTGCTTGGTCATCGGGGCTGTCAATGGTGTCAGTGAGTCCACTGCTGTCACAGGTACAAACCTGTCTGGAGACGAGCCCAGTATGGCCTTTTAGTGCTCATTTTCCATTGGCTGTTGAGAGGCGCAGACAGTCCTAAGAGAAGGGGAAGGGAGTGCAGTGTTGTTGACCAGCCATGTGATATTTCTTTCCCATTTTCATTGGTGTGTGGTCACTGCCAAATGGCCGAAGCACTTCAGCAGCTGGTTTCAACCCCCTTATCAGAATTTCTTGCCTCAATAGGTTCCCTGTTATGAGGAAGGTCCAAATCCAATGACTTTTGGGTAATGGTCAAGTCATTGTCATATCTGGTAGGGTGTCCATCCCATCCCAAAGCCATGAGCAGCGTCCATTGTCTTAGAAAGGTCCATATCGAACTGCTTACAATTCCTGTCAACTTGCTCTCAGATAACCATGTGAAAGACGTTAATCATTATCATGATTTCCTCTGATCTGCTCTGAATGAAGCCAAAGCATGCAGTGTTAGCACCCGCTATACTTAGAAAGGGAGAGAGGGTATCTTTGAGGTGATGGTGAATCCATATGCAGAGAACAGCATACTCTGCAATGATGTTTTGTTTCAGCAATTACTTTCCTTAGTGTAACAGGAAGCACAGCATCTCCAGCTTGGAAGATGGAATCCCAGAGACTAAGCAACTGTGCCTTCGACCCAGAGTGCTTTTCTCAGATGCTCATGTGGATTTGCAGTACGTAATGTGGGTCAAAAGAACAAATTGACCTGGTTTAGTCAGATGACATGCTCATGTGTTTGCAAGATTTGTGTGTTGATGAAATTGATAAGAAAGGCTTGCTAATGGAGGCACTTGACGGGGAGGGGGAACTGACCGGAATGCAAAATTGTGTGATAAAGAATGGCTTTGACAGTGATTGTCATTTTCTGTGCTTCTGTCTCATGTTCTTGACTCTCAATGCATTACTTTTATGCCAGACACGCCAGGCATGGCATATACAGCCACATCCATGTTGTCCTGTCACAGTCACTATACTAGCATCCACAGGTGCAGTCAGTATCTAAAGGAGACGCTGCACTGCTGCAAGTCACATAGGTGGTGGTAAGCGGCACCTGTTTTTGATGCAGCAGGCACTGACCTTGGCATGCACAGGACATTTAAGCACTTACTGATAACACTAATAGCTTACATTTGAAGCCACCCTGAGTAAGCATCCATGTAATGACAATCCCCCTTTGTATCAGGAAAGGCAATTTTGACTGCAGTGACAGTACCCCTTATTCAACCAGATCATACGTATGGATGTGAAGAGGAAATTGAAAAATGAGATGGGGTCACCACATGAGCAAACCAGGAAATGCCACACAATTGAGCATTTTGTTTGATTCATGTTTAAATTATGATCAGTGAGGATGAGAAGAGCTCCGTGGTAACCCATTCTGATCAAATAGTACATGACAAGGCTAACCTTTACATTCTTTCATAAATATTCCACTGTCTACCAGGCCCAAGAAAAGACGGACACATGTAGTGTTGGTCAGGAACAACACCTAGACATATCAAGTTTATGTGGTTCCAGTCATCCCTGTCGGCCCATTGTGTACTCCACTCTAGATAGGAGCCAGTAAGGCGTGAAAAACCACAGAGATAAATGCCTGTAATAGGTCCTGAACACACAGCATCCCAGTCCGTAAGGCTAACAATGCATGACAGCGACAGTAAAAAGTGCACAATTTGTGGATAGGTGTTGCTTACATGCATACATCATCATGAAAAAGTGCCATTCTCCCCATCTGAGGTTGCTATTTGTAGTAGTCTTGTAGATCCAGTGATTCTTTATGCTATGCTGACAGGGGCATCAATACTGGACAGAAAGCTATTTTTCTAAGACGCTTCCAGGACTATATAGCCTAGATGTCGACTGGCCTAAGCATGAGTAGGATTGAATGCATCCTCATGCAGTCTCCTATGTCAGACAGGCTAAGGTTAGGGCCCTGACGAAGTGTATGCTGCCTTCTTCCTGTTCTGTCTTCTGCCTCAGGTGTTTTTTTTATTTAACTCACTCCATGCCAGGAGTTTTTTCCACTTGCTAATCCCAGAATACCCAGGGTTTGTATAGGGTAGGGAAAAAAATCTCAATTATAAATGAGCAGACCGACACTTGAAATATGTGAGTGGATACAGTGCATATTAGTCTATATGTGAACAAAAAATAAAGTAGCTTACATAGCCATCTTGGTGGTGAAAATTGTCTCAAAACATTTTTTTATTTTTAGCACTTTTGCACCTATCAGAAATGTATACACAAGTGTTCCTTAGCAGCTCAGAAATGTTCTACATCACATTGTAGCACAGCTGGAGTCGCTCAAGACACAGAAAATATAATATGGAATCAAAACAGGTGATGTAAATGTGAAAATACAAAAAAATATGTCTGCTGGATGAAAAACCAAAAAATAAATTTCACTGTGCACAAAACACTGGTGACAAGTGACATTGCATCCTGGGCACACACAGCCCTGATGTGGCCCTTTGCGGTCGGCTGGGCTATAAGCAACATTATCTTATCTTATCCTGGGCACACCTTCACACACAGTGGCAGACTATGGATTGCAAAAGCTGTTGTAGAGAATAGACCCCCTGAATAAAAGTCAAGGTCAGAAGATGAAAAACACTATCTTCCGCCACTTCATGGTCTTCCTATTCAGGGGCATTGTAAGCCATGCCTGATCACTCATGCCTACTCATGCCATGTAGTCCTGTACTTTCTGCTGGTTTACACAATAAATATCAGTAAAAATATGCCGGAAACACAAACATACCCTTGCCCAGAGTTACAAAACATGAACATGTGTAGCTGTTTCTCTCAAACGCACAACACACACACTTTCACCCTGCCGCCGCCCCCCCCCCCCCTTTCCCCCTCTCCCCCTAGTCTATTGATACATGAATGGTTCACTGCAAAAAAATATGCACTCGACTCAGTGTAAAACACTACAGACACGATTCATACACAGTGACATTTATGTAGTCAGGATGAAAACTCCTCCGCCGTTTCCGCCGTTCTGTCTGCCGTTATTTTTTCGCATCCCGCCACAGCTTTATTTTTATGTCCCATTCGAGACACTTAGTTATAGGGCCGATACAAACAAGCCTTACACATTCTGACCCAACATTTTTGTTGTTGTAGTCCAAGCAGAGGCATGTATCAAACTGTGTACTAGTTAACAAGGGAAAATTAAGTTCCCAGAAAGTGATGACGTCATTCTTGCACAATTGTGTGTGTGGTGTCATTGTTTGAATATCGCCTGACCTCTGTGTACAAGCTTTCATGCCGTATCTACATTATCTACAGGAAAATAAACCTAGTCAGTTTGGTATTAAAAGAATTGTCGGAATATCGCCTATCCGTCATCTCAAGAGCACAGATAATTACATTTTTCATGACAACCACTGATTATCAAACTAAGAGCCCCATTGTAATGGCCCGCTCATCAATCCGAACACATTGCTGCCAGACCGGCTGTACACAGATGACATTCAGTTGGTTGAGTACAGCACGGTTAGCTGGCTGTGGGGAGCAGCCTGCAGAAAACACCCCTTTTCCTTGACCTGCATTCACGGCTTGGCCTCTGCAGCTGTGAAGAGCTGTAAACTCCCCTGCCCTCAGAACTAAGTGGCTTGCTCTGAACAGCCGTGCCGCCGAAAGAAAAAGTCTCCGCGAAAAATTATTCAAGAGTGAAGCTCAAAACGACTCAACTTGTCTGCAAAAGCGAATTTCTTCGCTGTCGGTAATGTTCCAAACGGCGTAGTTCTCATTCTGCTTCCTTCCAGTATCATTTCCCCATCAGGCGTTGATTCACAGCGAGAGTATTTTCCGCCAGTGAGTGCAAACAAAACGAAAAAAAAAGAAGAAAGAAGTATGTGAACCACTGAAAACCGAGGGCAGCAGAAGGACGTGTGTGACCGCAGAGTCGCGATGTAAAAGA
>JAFLJL010000847.1:20768-65838 GCA_018398815.1 Conus ventricosus
CGTAAAGTTATCAGTCTGACAGCAGACTGACCGAGTTGAAACTGTAGGAACTTTCTTTACGGCCGAAGCATACGAAGAAGCTGTCGGCGACTGACTGCCCACAACCTGCTTGCGGGCTTCAAAAAAGGAGATCTTCTTTTCTGTCTTAACCCTTTGTATTGCAGATTCCTGAATCCACAGAGGACAATTCCGTGAAGAGGAGGGATGGTCGCCACCGCAGTTTGCACAATGTGCCGGATCTTTACACGGCCCATCATGGGTTGCCTTGCAGCAAATACCACACACCTCCTGTCCAGAACAACGGTCTCTGACATGGCCAAACTTCTGGCATCGGAAGCACCTCAACGGGGACGGAACGTACAAATGAACCCGGACAATCAGGTAGCCGACTGATGACCGGAGGCAGCACAGGGTGGCAGAATGTCAGAAAGAGGGTGTTGGTGTCCACTCTTTCTGCACCCTTCTTTACTGTCACCCTGCGTACCTCCGTCACACCCTGGGATGCCAGCTCCGTTTTGATCTCTGCCTCTGAAACACCTGATAATTCCCTGCAGCGAATCACTCCTTTTGATGAATTTAATTGTTTGTGGGGAGTTACCCTGATCTCCCTGTCCACAAGTTTCGTTGCTTTCAGCAGCTGTTCAGATTGCTTTTGTGACTTACATTGAATAAGAAAGGAACCATTCCTCAACCTCTTGATGGACCGGGGGTCACCTGCTATACCTTGAAAGCCCTTTTGGATAGCAAAAGGGCTCAAAGCTGAAAGGGGTCTTTCTTGCTCCGTTCCTTCCATAACGAGCCAGGAAGCCCAAAAACCTGTCTTCTGTCGTACCTCCATATCCGAATCGCTGTCAGAATCGAAATCCCTGAAATAGGGATGCTGCCTTCCTCTTTTTTGGGGGATGTGTTTAGAAAAAGCCATATTGAGTGAATTTGTGTTTCATCTCTCCCTTACCCACCCACCTTGGAGTCCAACTAAGGGGCCAGGGCCAAGAAACCAATGTCTTGACCCCTTCCAGGCTTCGGGAGAGACATACGACAAACAGAAGCAACTAACCTTATCCCCCCAATCATGCTCAACTCCCGGGGACAGAGAGCTGAGCACTGCAGGGGTTCACATGGCCAGCGGGGGAACTGCTTGTCTTGACCCACCCCCAAAAAGGGGGGACCGATTTTTAACCCCCGGGGCCCAAAGGGGGTTTTACTTCCCTGTTAGGGAGGTCGACCCAAAAAGTGATGGGGTTGAGAGCGCGGGGCCCTCTAAATCACCGGATCCTTTTTCCCCCCCCCGACACGGGTTTCGCCCCGCAGGGGCAAACGCGCGGGACCCTTAAAGGAGACCAAGAGAAAAAAGGGATGTGGAAAAGAAGCTTGAGGGGGAGACGAAGATAAAAAAAGGGCCAAATAAGGGGGGCAGAAAAAAAGGGAAAAGGAGAAAGGGGGGTTTTCCTTAGTCAGGATCCCCCCCTTAGCCTTTCTAAATGGGAACCCCTTCCCGGGGGCATAAACCCCTTTTACCATTTACCTTGGGCCCAAACGCATCTCCCACTCTCAGGCCTAGAAGCAGGGGGAAAAAAAACACCCCTATCCCAAGTTTTGATGCCCCCCGCCAGCAAACCCAAAGGGAAAAATCACGGACCCGAAAAAACCCTCCAACCAGAAAAAGGTCGCAACCCCCCGGGGGGAGGCTGTAAAAGGGGGGGGGTCCCGGAACGCCCCAAGACAAAGGGGGAACCCCTTGAGGTGGATTTGGGCCCCAAGGGAGTTTGAGGTAAGACAATCTTGCGGACCCCGTCACACACAACCGAGCCCCTTTTGGAAGGGGACCGGGGGCTCTGTAGAGGTTGAAAGCAAAGTTTTTTTTATCGGGCCCCCCAGCCCGGTGTGCGAAACAAAAAACCTCGCAGAAAAATTCAGTGCTTTCTGGCAAGCATTTTTGAGGTTTTTGATGTGGCTGAAAAGTTCAGTTTCTGGTAAAAAAAGTTTCCCCAAAAATTTGGGCCCTTTTTTAAAAGCGGGAAAAGGGAGATTTCCCACTTGAAGTTCGGGATCTGGAAAAAACTGACGGAAATTGGGGGAAGGAAATCACTGCGTTTTTGTTGGAAAAAAGGGTTTAAAACCCTTTTTATCCCCCCCACCCCCCGGGGATTTTATCCACACAAAGGGGACCTGGGTGGACCCTGGGGGAACAGGTTCCAGTCGCATAGACAGCGAAATCATCCAAAAAACAATGAGCAGTCAAAAACCCCTGCTGGACTGTTTGGAACAATGTTTTAAAATTTTAATATAAAGAGAGCAGGAGCCCTGAGGCCCCCCTTAAACCCCCCAAAATCCTGCTCGTGGACATCAGAGAGGGGTGGGGGCCAAACCCGGACCTAAAACTGTGTTCGGGCCAAAAAATTTTGAAAATGAAAAGGGGAAGTGACCCCCGTCCCCGACTTCCAGGGGGGGTATCGAAAGGCCCTTCTCCAAGTCAAAGAAAATTGCCCCCTGCATGTGTTTGTTCGGGAAAAGGCGTTCCGAGTGTAGATTAAAAACGAATAAAAAGGGTTTAAAAAAAACCGGGAGTCCTATGTTTGCGGGAAAACCTCCCCTGTTTTTTTGGGCCAAAAGGCCTCGGTTTCAAGTTTCCACATGACCCTAGCGTTGACCATTTTCTCCATTTTTTTAAACCAGACACGTGGTCAAAGCAAAGGGACGGTGGGTTGTTGGTTTAGAAAGATTTTTTTACCGGGTTTTGGGGATGGGAACAATGAGGGCTTTTCCCCAAGAGGGTGGAAAAAAACCTGTAGTCCACAAAAGGGTTTGGGAAAACCTGTACGGGGATGATCAGCCCTTCATGCGGAAGATTTTTAAAACCATTGTTAAGGTTTTTAAATCTATCCCGGGAGGGGAATTTTCCGCTGCAAGAAAGTAAGGCAGATTTCAGCTGTTTAACGTGAAAAAAAGGATTGTAGTCTTCCATTTGTCGGGGACAAAAAAATTGCAGGGTGATTTTTCTTTAAAGGGGTTTTTATTTTTGACAAAAGTGGTGATTTTTTTGAAGAGGAGGAAATTTCCCTTTTCAAGGGTTAACCCCGCAGTTGGGTAATGCTTTTTTTCCTGTTTTTTAAAAAGAGTCAGCAAACTGAATGGTTCACAGGGGGACGGTGTTTTTCCCTTTGTTTTTTTAAATAAATTTTCCACACTTTTTTCTTAAAAGGGTTTTCGATGTCACCCTGGAGCAGAAGCTTCTCCGGGGACCGCGTTTACTGATTTTAAAAGTGTGTCCGTTTTGGCAGGGAGTTTCGGTTTGGGCTCGAGCTTTGGGGCCCCGAAGTCTTTGGACCCCTGACGCTGAGCCCTTTTTCCCAAACCCCTTAAAAATTTTGGGGGGGCATTTCTAAATCAAACCAAAGGTTTTTTTGGCTTTTGAATTTTTCGGAAGACACGGAATACAATTTTTGGCCCCTTTTGATCACAGTTTTAAAGTCATGTTTTGCTGGGCCCGGGACTCTGAAAAAAATTCGGCCCTGGAATTTTTTTGGGAAATATTTGGCTGCAAACGACCCCTTTTTTGCTTTTTTAAAAATTTAGATTTTGGAGAGACAGAGCCGTGTTCAGTTTATTACAGGTTGGAAGGACAGGGAAAGGGTTTCACTTCCGTGCAGAGGGCCATGGAAGCCCACTCATAGCCCAGGACCAGCGGGGGGTCACAAACCGAAAAATCTAAAAGAAAGTAAAACCTGGGGAAGGGGGAGGAAAGTGCAGATCGTCGTTCAGAAAAACCCCAAAATCAAAATCCAAAAAAGGCCCCCCTTTTGAAACCCTCGGGTTGACAAACTGACCAATCCCCCAAAAGGGGTTTGTGACCATTAAAGAACCCAACAAGAAAAAAAATTTCGAAAAATTTCCCTCTTATAAACTGACAAGGTCCGGGAGGGGAAAAAACCCGGGGAACAGAAGGGGGCGGGTTTTACAGGAGCGTTTTGTACAGTTTGGGGAAGTGACTTGCAGCTACGCCTAAAGGGAGGTAGACGGGAGCGACGGGGACTATACAACAAAGTTTTATGTGGGAGAAGGGCAACCCCGCCTGACAGCCCCAACCCGTGGGGGTTGTGCGGTTTTGAAAGAATTTTAAAAACCCCAGAAAATTTTAAGGGTTTTCGGGTTTAATTTTGGGGGGTTTCGGGAAACCCCCGGGGGAAAAGGGTTTTAGGGGGACTGAAACAGAAGCTCCCGCCCCTCAAATTTTGGAATATAGACCACAATTTTCCAAGGGAATATTGTTTTAAATCCGGGTTTGCAGGGGGGCAAAAAGGGAAAGATCAGGTCACTCCTCCTAACGTCTGGTCCCAAGGGGGAGTTTTTATTATTTGTTTTTACGGGAAACTGGGTTGGTTTTTGGGCCTGCGGGCAGACTTCCCCGCGGGGACAAAAGGCCCGGGAGTTTGGGATGGTGGAATCTGGTTTTGGGGAGAGGGTTGGAGGTTTCTTTTTCACTCCCCCTTCCAGGGGGGGAACCCCCTTTACCCGCAGGGGCCTTTTGCATGGGGGAGTTCGAGGGGGAATTTGTGGTTTTTTAGTTGCCCAGCAGCAAGTTGTAGATGTGGGAAAGTCTGGGGGGGGCGGATTTTTTGCCCCACCAGGGGCAGACCCCTTGGGTTGGAAGGTGGTCCCTGTTTTCCACCAGAGTTGACGGGTTCTGACTTGCAGTGTTTTTGAAAATTTAAAGTCATCATTGACAGCAGACTGATCGAGGGGGAATTTTGGGGGAAACCCGTTTTTAGGGCCGAAGCATATGAAGTGTTGGAGTCGCTGCCCACAACCTGCTTGCGGGCTTAAAAAAAGGGAGATCTTTTTTTCTTTTTTTTATTCGTTAAATTGGGGGGTTTTCCTGAACCCAAAGAGGACATTTTTCGTGAAGGGGAAAGGGGTGTCGCCCCCCGCAGTTAGCACAATGTCCGGATCTTTGCCCCGGCCCCTCATGGATTTCCCCTTTCAGCAAAAAACCGCAAAACCTCCGGCCCCCGAACCCGCGGTTCTTAAAGGGCCAAACCTCTGGGACCTGAAGGAAACTCAAAGGGGACGGGCATACAGCTGAACACGGACGTTCAGGGGAGCCAACCCTTTTTTGGGCGGAGGCGCACAGGGTTGCAGAAGGTCGAAAGAGGGTGTTGGTGGCCCTCCTTTTTCTGCAACCCTTTTTTGAAATGTCACCCTGCGCACCCCCGCCCCCCACCCTGGGGCGCCTTTTCCCTTTTTTTTTCTGCCTCTGAGACTCCCGTTTTGATTACCCGCGAAAAAACCAAAACCTTCGATGAATTTAATGTTTGTGGGGAGTCACCCTGATTCCCTATCCACTAATTTTGTTGCCCTCAAAAGCTGTTCAATTGTTTTCTTATGAATTGAACTAGAAAAAGATCCCTTTTCCCCCAAACCCTTTTTAGGACTGAAAGGGGCCCTGCTAAGCCTTGAAAGCCCTTTTTAATGGGAAAAAGGGGTCAGAAACTGAAAAAGGGGGCTTTCCCCGCTTTCCCTCCCCCTTTCCCCAAGAGCCAGGAAGCCCCCGAAACCTGTTTTTTCTGTCCCACCTAGGTAAATAAGAAAAATGGTTTCTTTAGCCCCCCGACCGCAAAGGGCCATATCCGGGCTGGGCACCCACGTTTAAAAACAAAATCACCAGTCATAAAAAAAAAAAAAAAAAAAAAACCCCTTTCATACATTCATTAAAAGCCCTCGTTTACAAAAGCACCAGAACTTTTTTTAAAAATCTTTTTTTCCCCTTTAAAAACTTTTAAAACCCGGGTGGAAAAAAAATTAATCTCTCTCAAAAAAAACCCAAAGGGTACATCAGGGGGAAAATCCCCGAACAGGATTTTTAAATTTTCTCCGCTGGGAAAATGTTTGTGTCTCACATCGTGCAAACCCACACTCTTTAAAAAAACATTTTTTAATTTTGGGGTGGCGCCCTGACATGGAAGCACCCCCGGAGCTTCTTCCCCTCTTTAAAGGAAAACTTTGGGAAATACGAATGGCCGGTGTGCAGCCGGGACAGAACCGTTTCCTCTTTAAAGACCTTCCGACGTGGAAAGGGAGGAAGTCCTTAAGGTTTGGACGGATTGAAAAAGTTTGTTTTCTCGTCGTGTGTTCCAAACCTCCTGCCAAGGTTTTCCCCACATAATCGTTAATTTTTGGGGGGGCCCTCGAAAAGTAAGATAAGATAATTTTCTTTTTAGCCCACCGACCCTAAAAGGGACATCAGGGCTGTCAACCCCCGTTTTAAAAACAACCACCCGTCATTTTTTAAAAAAAAAAAAAAAAAAAAAAAATTTTCCAAAAATCTGTTTAAAAGACATCGTCTACAAACGAACCGAAACTTTGTTAAAAAACCCTTTTTCCGTAAAATCTCAAATCCCGAAAAAAATGTTAATTTCTCTCAAAAAACCCCAAAGGGTCAAAGTCAAAGGGGGGACATCCCTGAAAGGGTCTTAAAGGACTTTGCTGGGAAAAAAGTTGGGGTCTCCATCGTGCAAGTCCCCAAAACTTAAAAGAAAAATGTTTCATTGTTGGGTTGGGGCAAAACATGGGAAACACCACGGAGCTTCTTTACTCTTTAAAAGGTAAGAATGGGGTAAAAAAAAACGGGTTGGGCCGGGGGGTGCCCGCCGGCACGAAACCGTTTCTCTTTAAAGACCACCCGACGTTTTGATGGGGGAAGTCTTTAAAGGGTTTTGGGCGGGTTGAAAGAGTTTTTTATTCGTTCCGGTGTTCCAATCCTCCCGCCAGAGGGCTCTTTTCCTAATCGTTAATTTTGGGTTTCACATCTGGCCGGGTTTTAATGTTGGGGCATTTCTCTTTGTGGCGTTTTGGGGTAAACGATCAAAACCCTTTCGTTCCCGCCGATGCCAAAAATGGCCCGGGAAACCCCAAACAAGAGTAATGTTTTTAAAACCCTCCCCCTTTCAAAATTTCTAAAAAAATTAAAAAAAAAGTAAAAAAATTTTGGATGCTGAAGGTTTTCGGCCAGCTATGGCTTCCAAAGCTGACAGCGAATCCGGGCAGAAACCGAAAAATCCCTCTTTGAAGAAAGTGGGGATTATCTTCCCAAAACCCTTTCCAAAGCAGAAATTTTAGCAGAATAGACAGAAGCACGGAAAAGGATATGTTCAACCCTATTGGGAAAGGGGCCCCCGGGCGTAAGGGTGCACAGGCCCCTCCATCCTCAAATTGGAACCGTCAGTGAAAAAATTTTTGTAGGATGGGAAAATTTGAACAGAAGTCAGCAACAATGCCTTGTACGCCAGAGAGTGGGAGACTCTTTGCGAAAAGCGCAAGACGAAACGAATCTCTGGGGTGGAAAAAGGGCCACGGAGGTTTATCCGGAAAATTGGGAAAAAACGGGAAAATTTCTCCCCGGTTTTTGAACCCGCATTCCCCACCCTGAGGCTGGGATACGAAAAAACCAAAAAGGCGGATACATTTTTGGGTTTTTTTCAAACTACTTTGGAATGGAGGGTCAAAAAACACGGCATAGGCAGGGGGTTTTGCTTTTAGAACAGTCGGGGGTAAATAATTTTTAAAAACAGTTTTTGCCTGCGGTTTGGAAAAAAAAGGGTTTGCGCCCCTCTGCGTAAGGCTGTAACCCGGGGTGGTGCGGAACGCCCCCCAAAACAAAAAGACGAAGCCCCTTTATGGTGTTTGGGGCCCAAAAAAAATTTTAGGTAAGAGGGTTCTTGCGGACCCCTAACAGCACAACCCCTTTAAAGTCCCCCGTTTGGGAAAGGGAAACCCAAAGGGTCTGTAAGGGGGCCCCAAAAATTTTTTTTAAACACCCCCAGTCAGTTGCGCTACGACCCCAGAAAATTCAGAGCTTTCTGGCAAGAAGTTTTGAGGTTTTTTAGTGGTGAAAAGTTTTATTTTTTGGTCAAAAAAGACCCCCAGAAATTTTTGGCCTCTTTTTAAAAAGCTGGGGAAAGGAAAAAATTTTTCCCACTTGAAGTTCAGGATTGGGGGGGAAAAAATGACGGGAAAATTTTGGGGGTGAATACAAATGCGTCTTTGTTGGGAAAAGGGGGAAAAACCCTTTTTCATCCGCCCAAACGAGGATTTTTTATCTACGCAAAGGGGGGAGCATGCGCCCCGGACACTCGGGTTTCAGGCTTCCAGTTGGTAGGGCGCGAAATCATCCCCCAAACAAAGAGAAATCTGAACCCCCGCTGAACTGATTCACAATGTTTTGGTTTATTTTAAAAACTAAAGGGGCAGGGGGGACGTTTGGCTCCCCTTTGGGGGGCACCCCAAAATCCCGCCGTGGACATCAAAAGGAGTGGGGCCAACCCGGGGCCCGAAAAAGTCGTTCTGCCAAAAAAAATTTTTAATTTAAAAAACGGAAAATACCTCGAAAACCCAGATCGTGGAGATCAGAAGATCCCCGGGCTTTCCCGGTGGGATCGTAGGCCCCTTTTCCCAAAACAAAGAAATTGCCACTGCAGCTTTTTTGTTCGAAAAAGGGGTTCCTAAGTGTAGATTCCAGACGAATCAAAAGGTCAACTGTTTCCCCCGATGTTTGCAAAAAAACCAAAACTGTTTCTTTCGCCAAAAAAGGCCCTCGGTTTCCTTTTTCCCCTGAGCCTAGCATTTACCATTTTTTTATCAATTTACAAAACACAGCTGGTCAAAGCTTTGGGGCGGTAAATTAATGGGGTTGAAAGATCTTTTTCCGGTTTGGGGGTTTTGGGAAAAAAAAATGAAGGGCTTTCCCCCCGGGGTGGAAAGCAAAACCCGGAACCCCACATGGGTTTTATACCTGTAAAGGATGTTCAGAAAACCCTTTTTGCGGAAAATGTTTCAACAGTTGATAATGGGTTTCATCTATACCTGGGAGGAATTGCTGCAAGAGAGTAAAAGGGAGATTTCGCTCGTTTTTAAAGTGAAAGGAAGATTGTTTGTCTTCCAGTTTTCGGATGAAAAAATTGCCGGAATTTTTCCTTTTTGGGCTTTGTTTTTGACAAAAGTGGGGTGTTTTTATTAGGGAAAAGGAGGGGGAAATTTTTTTCAATGGTTGGCAAACAATTTAGAACTGCCTTTTTTCTCTGTTATTTAAAAAAACCCAAAAAATTGAGATGGTTCACAGTGGGGCAGGGGTTCTTTCCCCTTTTATTTTTTTTTAAAGATGTTCCCCCACTTTTTTCTTGGAAGTTTTTTATTTTCCCGCCTGGGGCAGAAGCTTCTCCAGGACCCACGTTTACTGTTTTAAAAAAATGCTCTTGATTTAGCACGGGGTTTCCCGATGGGCTCGAGCGTTGGGGCCCGAAGGTCGTTGGGAGACCGACGCTGAGCCCGTTTTTTAACTTTGGAAATTTTTTTGGGGATTCTGAACGAAACCCGGGGTTTTTGGCATTTGAAATTTTTCGGGAAAACACTGGAATTTCAGGCCTTAGCCCTTTAATCAAGTGTTGGGGCAGTTTCAGCGGGTTTAGGACTCTGAAAAAAAACAGTGTCCCGGAACTCCTTTGAAAAAAGTGGTGCAAAAAAATCCCAGTTTGCTTTCTTTAATTTTTAAAAGGGGAGAAAACCCGAGACGGGTTTTAAATTTTACAGGGTTTTAAAGGACAGGGAAATGGTCACTTCCGTGCAGATCGTCATGGACAGACCACTCATAGTCCAGGACCCGCGAGGGGGCACAAAACCCACAAATCTAAAAAGGGAAATTAAACCCGTGGGAAAAATTGGGGGTAAAAATTTCAGATCCGTGTTCAGACAAAAACAAACCAAAACAAAAGGGCATCCTCAATCAGCGCCTCTGGATGACGAACCGGGACTACCCAAAGGGGGGTTACCGTTTTAAAGTCACCCAACAGCAAAAAGGTCGAGGGAATTCCCCTAAAAACGACAAGGTTGCCCACAAACCGGGCAGATGGAGGGGATAAGGGAAAGTTGTTACAGTCTTGTGGGAGTGACTCTCGCAGCTACGCCCGAAAAGGGGGGTAGCAAGCGAGGGGACAACAACAAAGTTTTGTGAAGGAGGGAAAGGGGAACACCGCCCGACAGTCCCAAGTGGATGGTTGTGGGGGTTTTTAAAATAAAAAGCCCGAAAGAAAGGGGAAAGGGGTTTTTTCTGGCTTTGAATTTTGGGGTTTCCCTTTAAAGCCACGACCCGAAGGTTTTATAAAATTTACAAAGAAGCTGCAAACTCCCCGAAGTTTGGGAATTTTGACCACGAAATTCCAAAAGGAATATTGTATTATCCCTGGTGCAGAGGGCGAAAAGGAGAGAGATCAGGGCCTCTCCCCCTAAACATTGCTGCTAAAGCTGTAAAATTTTTTGCTTTAAATTTTTGGACTATCTTCAGACCTGCTGGCAAAATTGCCAACAGGGGAAGTAGGTCCCGGGGTTTTTGGGGGGACGGGGGGAAGGGTTTTTTTTCCCCAACTCCACCATCTTTACACTAGGTTGGGAAATCCCTTTCCCGGGACGGGCATGGCAGAGGAAATTCGAGGTTTTTGGGGGGTGGTTTTTTTTAAACTGCCCCGCCAGTTTGTAGTGGGTGGGCAGTCTGAGGGGGGCGGATTTTTTTTTTCCCCCACCAGGGGGATCACTTTGGTTTGGGGGGGGGGTGGGCCTGCTTCCCCAGGTGACAGTTTTTTCTTTGCAGTGTCCCTTGGGGGAAAAATAAATTCATTTGTCTGGCAGCAGACTGGGCCGAGGGATACATTCTTACGGCCCAAGAAAAAAGAGCTGTGGGCCCTCTGGGTCAAATAACCTGTTTTGGGGCCCCAAAAAAAAAGATTTTCTTTTTAGTTTTAATTTTGTTGGTAGTGGTTCCTGTATCCAAAGGGGGGCAGTTTGGGAAGAGGAGGATGGTCGCCCCCGCAGGGTTTGCCAATGTGCCGGATCTTTGGGACGGGCCCCCCCTCATGGGTTGGGCCTTTCAGCACCCCACCGCACACCTCCTGCCCCGAACAGCGGGGCTCTGACATGTCCAAAATTTTTGGACCCCGGAAACATCTCAATGGGGCGGGACATACAGCTGAAGGGACGTTTTAAAGGGAGCCAACCCTTTATGGGCCGGAGGGGAACACAGGGGTTGCAGGAAAGGGCAGAAAAAAGGGTGTTGGGGGCCACTCTCCTGCACCTTTCGACTTCCCTTTGCACCCCCGTCCCACCCTGGGACGCCATTCCGTTTTTATTTCTGCCTCTGAGAAAACCCATTAGAAACTCTGAGCGAATCACAACCCTTTTGGGTAATTTAACTGTTTTATGGGGGGGTCACCCTGATCTCCCCATCCACAAATTTTTTTTGCCCTTTTGCACGGGTTTAACTGTTTTTTTTATTTTACATTGAATTTAGGAATTTTAGCCATTTCGCAACCTTTTTTAGGAAATGAGGGTCACCTGCCCAAGCCTTTTAAAGCCCTTTTGGCAACAAAAGGGCTCAGAGGAAAGGGGTTTTTTTTGCTCCCTCCCTTTTCCCCCACGAGCAGGAAGCCCGAAAAACCCGTCCTTTTCGTACCTTTGTATCTGAAACGCTGTTTATCTTCGAAAAAACCCCCGAAAAAGGGGGAGGGCTGCCTTCCCTTCCTTTTGGGGGGGTATTTTTTAAAGAAGTCATATTTTTAATTTTTTTGTAATTCATCCCTCCCTTACCCAACCCCCCTTTGGGGTTTCCCAAATAAGGGGGCCCGGGCCAAGAAACCAAAGTCTTGACCCCTTCCCGGCTTTGGGAGGAAACGACAAAAAAGAACCTACTACCCCTATTCCCCCCCCATCATGCTAAACTCCCGGGGGCAGAGAGTGAGCCCCGAAGGGGGTTTACTTGGCCAGAGGGGAAATGCCTGTCTTGACCCAGCCCCAAGAAGGGGAAACCCCCTTGTTCCAAACCCCCCCCCAAAATGTACTCCCCTCTAGGGGAAAGGGCCGAGCCAAGTGATGGGGTTTGAAAAAAAGGGGGGCCCGGGCCCTCAACCACCAAAGGGTCTCATTCCCCCCCCGCACAGGTCGCACCCCACGGCAAACCCCGGGGGTCTTAAGGAGCCCCCAAAAAGAAAAAGGAGTGGTAAAAAAAGACTTTAAGGGAGCGAAGATAGGGAAAAAGGGGCCCAAAAAAAAGGGGGGCAGAAAACAAAAAAAGGAGAAAGGGGGTTACTCTTAGGCAGGATCCTCCCCTTAGCCATCTGACTGGGGAAACCCTACCAGGGCATTTAAACCCTTTCCACGTTTTTTTCTTAGGCCAAACAGCCTCCTTTACCCCCTCAGGCCCACAAGCAGTGTGAAAAAAAAACCCGCCTATCCCCAATATTGATGCCCCCCCCAGGGAAAGCCTAAAGGATTTATGGACCCCCCGCAAGCCCTCCGACCACGGGAAGGGTTTTTCAAAAACCCCCCCCGGGGTCCCGTCGTACCTCCCTGTCAGAAATCGCTGTCAGAATAACTTCCCCCGAAATAGGGGGTGCTGCCTTTCCCCTTCCTTTTGGGGGGGGGGGTATTTTTTTATTTAAAACCATGTTTAGTTTATATGTTTCATCTCCCCTTTTTCCCCCCACCTTTGGGGTCCCAATAGGGGCCCGGGCCAAGAAAACCCCTGTCTTGACCCCCTTTAAAGGGTTCGGGAGAGATATACGGGCAACAGAAACTACCAACCCTATCCCCCCCCAACATGCCCCAATTTCCCGGGGGGCAGAGAGCTGGGGCAATGCAGGGGGGGTTTTTCTTGGCCCGGAGGGGAAATGTTGTCTTGACCCCGCCCCAAAAGGGGAGCCGATTAGTACCCCGGGCCCCAAAAAGTTCTTCCTGTCTAGGAGAGGGGCCGACCAAAAATGAGTGTTTAAGGGACAGGCCCCTCAAGCATGCCCTTCCCTTTCCCCGGGCCCCATTCCCCCCCGACCAGGTCGAAAGCCCGGCAAAAAACGGGGATCTTTTAAGGGGGACCACGAGGAAAAAGGGAGTGTGAAAAAGAAGACTTGAAGGGGACAAAAATAGAAAGGGCCAAATAAAAGGGGGGAGAAAAAAAAGAAAAAGGGGGAAAGGGGGGTTTTTCTCTTAGTCGGATTTACCCTTAGCCTATCTGACATGGGGAAAAACCCTTCCAGGGGGGATCAACTCCTTACCAAAGTTATGCTTAGGGCCCAAAACATCTGGGACCTCTCGGGCCAGAAGCGGGTTTTTAAAAAAACCCCCTATCTTCGAGTATTGAATTTCCCCCCGCCCGCAAAGGGCCCAAGGGATCAGGGAAACCCCGCAAACCCTTTCCCACCCCGACCCAAAGGGCGCAACCCCCCGGAGGGAGATAAGATAAGATAATGTTGCTTATAGCCCAGCCGACCGCAAAGGGCCACATCAGGGCTGTCACCACGTTAAAATCAACTCACCAGTCATTAAAAAACAAAAAAAAACAAAACAAAAAAACTTTCACACATCTCTTTAAATGACATCGTCTAGAAACGTACCAGAAACTTCGTTAAAAATCTTTCTTTCCGTAAAATCTTAAATCAGATGAAAAATGTTAATCTCTCTCAAAAACTCAAGGATCACATCAGGCGGGACATCCCTGAACGGGATCTTCATGGACTCCGCTGTAAAATGTTTGTGTCTCACATCGTGCAAGTCCCAACACTCTAAAAGAACATGTTTCATTGTGAGTGGCGCATGACATGGAATGCACCACGGAGCTTCTTCACTCTTTAAAAGGTAGGCATGGGTAAAATACGAATGGCCGGTGTGCAGCCGGCACAGAACCGTTTCCTCTTTACGACCTCCCGACGTGGATGGGAGGAAGTCCTTAAGGTTTGGACGGATCTGAAAGAGTTTGTTATTCGTCTGTGTGTTCCAATCCTCCTGCCAGAGGTCTCTCACATAATCGTTAATTTTGGGTTTCACATCTGAGCAGGGATATAAATGTTGGACAGTTTTTCTCTTGTGGCGTTCTTGGCTAAACGATCAACCATTTCGTTCCCGCCGATGCCAACATGACCAGGAACCCAAGCAAGAGTAATGTTGTAACCGTCCGCCTTCAACTTGCTAAAAAGTTAAAAAAAACCTAAAAGTTCTGGATGCTGAAGGTTGCGGCCAGCTATGGCCTCCAAAGCTGACAGCGAATCCGACAGAACCAGAAAGTCCATCTTTGAAGAATGTGAGATTATCTTCAAAGCCAGTACCAGAGCAGTAAGTTCAGCAGAATAGACAGAAGCATCGGAGTGGATATGTTCCAACAGTATCTGAGAAGGAGCCCCAGGGCAATAGGCTGCACAGGCCACTCCATCTTCAGACTTGGAACCGTCAGTGAAAACTTTTTGACAGGATGGAAATTTCGAACAGAGTCAGCATACAATGCCTTGTACGTCAGAGAGCTGGTAGACTCTTTGCGAAAAGCTGCAAGATCGAAACGAATCTCTGGTGTGAAAAAGGTCCACGGAGGTTGATCTGGAAACTTGGAAAAATCGGACACAACTCCTAGGTCTAGACCTGCATTCCGCACGTGAGGCCGCATACGAAGACCAAACGGCGGAATACATTTCGGGTTGTTTTCAAACTTACCTTGGAACGGAGGTCAAAAACACAGTCATAGGCAGGATTTTGCGGTTCTGAGAGCAGTCGGATATAATAATTCAAAGACAGTTTCAGCCTGCGGTTGGATAGTGAAGGTTCACCCGCCTCTGTGTACAGGCTGTACACAGGGTGGTGCGGAACGCTCCAAGACAGAGAGCAAGCCCTTGATGGTGGATAGGGTCCAAGAGTTTGAGGTAAGAGGGTCTTGCGGAGCCGTAGACAGCACAACCGTAGTCCAATTTGGAACGGACCAAGGCTCTGTAGGGGTGCAGCAAAGTTTTCTTATCAGCGCCCCAGTCTGTGTGCGCTACGACCCGCAGAATATTCAGAGCTTTCTGGCAAGAAGTTTTGAGGTTTTTAATGTGGCTGAGAAAGTTGAGTTTTTGGTCAAAAATAACTCCCAGGAATTTGGCTTCTTTTACAACTGGAATGGTGGACTTGTCCAGACGAATTTCAGGATCAGCAAAGAATTGACGAAAATTGTGGAAATGAATTGACTGAGTTTTGGTACGGGAGAAGGTAAACCCCTTTCCTCAGCCCACTGTTGGATTCTGTTGACACAAAGTTGGAGTCGACGCTGTACGCTGGCGTAAGAAGCTCCAACTGCATACAGGCGCGAAGTCGTCAACAAACAGAGAGGACTCGGTGCCCTGGCTTACCGATTGGACAATGTCATTGATTTTAATACTGAAAAGGGCTGGAGAAAGGATGCTCCCCTGAGGAACACCCAACTCCTGCCCATGGATGTCAGAGAGTGTGGTGCCAACACGCACCTGGAACTGTCGATCGGCTAAAAAATTCTGAATGAACAGAGGCAGGTGACCCCGAAAACCAAGTCTGTGCAGATCCATGAGGATTCCTGCTTTCCACGTGGTGTCGTACGCCTTTTCGAGGTCGAAAAAGATAGCAACCACATGCTGCTTGTTCACAAAGGCGTTGCGGATGGTGGTTTCCAGACGGATTAGATGGTCAACCGTCGAGTGGTACTTCCGGAAACCGCACTGTTCACTGGCCAAAAGACCATCGGTTTCCAGCTTCCACATCAGACGGAGTTGACCATCTTTTCCATCAGCTTACAGAGGCAGCTGGTCAGAGCGATTGGGCGATAGTTGGAAGGGTTGGTAAGGTTCTTTTCCAGGCTTTGGAATGGGAATGATCAGGGCTTTCCGCCAGGAGGGCGGAAAGGACCCTGTAGTCCAGATATGGTTATAAACTTGGAGAAGAGTCTGGAGACAGCTCTCTGGAAAATGTTTCACAACCTGATAATGAATGTCATCCAGACCAGGGCAGAATCAGTGCAGGTTTGTAAAGCTAATTTGAGTTCAACGATTGAAAAGGGAAGATTATAGGTTTCAGAGTTGTCTGATGTGAAATTGTATGAAGATTTCTCTCTAATCTCTTTGTTTCTTAAAAAGACTGCAGATTTATTTGAAGATGAGGAGTTCTGTTGGATGGTGGAGGCCAACAGATTGGCAACAGCTTGTTTGTCAGTGATCAGAGCATCGGCAAGTTTCAAGTGATGAATGGAGGGTTGGTGTTCTTCCCTTTGATTTTCTAATGACGTTCCAAACTTTTTTCTTAGAAGTTTTCGATGTCAGCCTGGAGCAGAAGCTTCTCCAGGACCGACGTTTACTGATTTTAAAAGTGTATCTCGATTTAGCACGGAGTTTCTGATGGGCTCGAGCGTTGGGACCCGAAGGTCGTTGGTACACCTGACGCTGAGCCCGTTTTCTAACTTTGGAAATTTGTTGGCAGTCTGAATTAAACCACGGTGTTTTTGGCATTTGAAGTTTATCGGAAGACACTGGAATACAAGCTTTAGCACACTTGATCACAGTGGTAGTCAGTGATTCTGCTGGGTCCGGACTCTGAAGAAAATCAGTGTCCTGGAATTCTTTAGAAATAGTGGCTGCAAAAAAGATCCCAGTTTGCTTTCTTGTAATTTAGATGTTGAGAGACAGAGACGTGTTCAGTTAAGACAGGTTGCAGAAGGACAGGGAAATGGTCACTTCCGTGCAGATCGTCATGGACAGACCACTCATAGTCCAGACCAGCGAGGGGTCACAAACCGACAAATCTAAATACGAAAGTGAACCAGTGGAAGAGTGGAGGTAAGTTGCAGATCCTCATTCAGACAACACAAATCCAAGTCTGAAAGGACATCTTCAATCAGCAGACCTCTGGGTGACGTACCGGCACTACCCCAAAGAGGGTTGTGACCGTTAAAGTCACCCAACAGCAAAAAAGGTCGAGGAATTTCCTCTAACAGACTGATAAGGTCCTGACGACAAACCGGACAGAAGGTGGAAGATAAAGGGAACAGATTGTCACAGTCTTGTGGAGAGTGACTCTCGCAGCTACAGCTTGAAGGGAGGTAGACAGAGCGACAGGACTATACAACAAAGTTTTATGTATGAGGAGGCCAACACCACCCGACAGTCCCAACGTGGATGGTTGTGCAGGTTTTGAAAGAATATTAAAGCCAGAAAGATAAAAGTCTTTTGGCTTTGAATTTGAGTTTCCTGAAGAGCCACGATGGAAGGTTTTATGGATTGACACAGAAGCTGCAGCTCCTCGAAGTTGGAATTTAGACCACGGATATTCCAATGGAATATTGTACTATCCATGGTGCAGAGGCGAAAAGGAGAGAGATCAGGTCATCTCCTCCTCAACATCTGCTTCCAATGGAGTGAACTTGTTATTTAATTTCACTGGAGTGTGTTGGTCTACAGACCTGCTGGCAGACTTGCCAACAGGCGAAGAGGGTCTGGATTTGGGAGATGGTGGAGGTTTCTTCTTCATCTCCACCATCTCCACACTGGGTTGTTGAACTCCCTTGCCCGCACGGGCACTGGACATGGGAGTTCGAGGTGCTGGTGCTGGTTTTTTCATCTCCCAGCAGCAGATGTTGTAGACTGCTGGGCAGTCTGAGGGTGGCGGATTTTTGCCTCCACCAGGGGCAGTCATTTTGGGTTGGAAGGTGGTGGACTTGCTACCACCAGAACTGACAGATCTTACTTGCAATGTCTTCGAAAACATGAATTCATCAGTCTGGCAGCAGACTGACCGAGTAGGAACTCTGGGAGCTTTCTTGACAGCCGAAGCATAGGAAGAAGCTGTCGGCGTCTGACTGCCCACAACCTGTTTCCGGGCTTCAAAAAATGAGATCTTTTCCGTTTTGACGCGTTGAATGGCAGATTCTTGAATCCAAAGAGGACAGTTTCGTGAAGAGGAGGGATGGTCGCCACCGCAGTTAGCACAATGTGCCGATCATGACACGGCCCATCATGAGTTGCCTTGCAGCAAATACCACACACCTCCTGCCCAGAACAGCGGTCCCTGACATGGCCAAACCTCTGGCACCTGAAGCACCTCAATGGGGACGGCACATATAGCTGAACATGAACATTTAGGTAACCAACTTTGATGACCGGAGGCAGCACAGGGCTGCAGAAGGTCAGAAAGAGGGTGTTGGTGGCCACTCTCTCTGAACCCTTCTTTACCGTCACCCTGCGCACCTCCGTCACACCCTGGGACGCCAGCTCCGTTTTTATTTCTGCCTCTGAAACACCCGTTAGATCTCTGCATCGAATCACACCTTTGGATGAATTTAATTGCTTATGGGGAGTCACCCTGATCTCCCTATCCACAAGTTTTTTTGCCTTCTGCAGCTGTTCAGATTGCTTTTGGGATTTACATTGAATGAGAAATGAGCCATTTCTCAACCTCTTGATGGACCGAGGGTCACCTGCTATAACTTGAAAACCCTTTTGAATGGCAAACGGGCTCAGAGCTGAAAGGGTCTTTCCTGCTCCGTCCCCTCCATCACGAGCCAGGAAGCCCAAAAACCTGTCTTCTGTCTAACTTCGGTATCGGAGTCACTGTCTGTTTCACAATCCCCTGAAATAGGGGATGCTGCCTTCCTCTTCCTTTTGGGGGGAATGTTTTTTAATGAAGTCATATTTAGTTTATTTTGATTCATCTCTCCCTTACCCACCCACCTTGGAGTCCAACTAAGGGGCCAGGGCCAAGAAACCAATGTCTTGACCCCTTCCAGGCTTCGGGAGAGATATACGACAAACAGAAACTACCAACCTTATCCCCCCTGATCATGCTCAACTCCCGGGGACAGAGAGCTGAGCACTGCAGGGGTTTACTTGGCCAGCAGGGGAACTGTCTGTCTTGACCCAGCCCCAAAAAGGGGAGCCGATTAGTACACCCGGCCAAAGTGTACTTCCTGTCTAGGAGAGGTCCGAGCCAGTGATGTGTTGAGAGCGCTGGCCCTCTCAATCACCAGGATCTCATCCCCCTCCGACACAGGTCGCACCGCACGGCAAACGCGGCGGATCTTAAGGAGACCACAGAGAGAAAAGGAGTGTGTAAAAGAAGACTTGAAGGGGAGACGAAGATAGAAAAGGGCCAAATAAGGAAGGCAGAAAACAAGAAGACAGAATAGGAAAAAGGTGGGTTACTATTTGTCTGGGCCCTCACTCCTAACCTTTCTGACATGGGAGACCCTACCAGGGGCATCAATTCCTACCACGTAATGCTTGGCCAGTCAGCAACTTGGCTATACAGGCTAAAGCGTTCATAACACCTAACCATCCAGCCGATATTGATGCCCCCGTCAGCAAGAGCCTAAAAGATCACTGGACCACGCAAGCCCTCCGACCACGGCAAGGTTGCAACCCCCGGAGGGAAGTCTTTGCATTACCTTTGTGCTCATAAAACTCTATTGTAAACCAATTATCTCGAAATTCATTATTTCTTACCTTGATGTGCTTCTGTAGGTCAAAGCCAAATCCTTGCAACCAAAGAGGTGAGACACATGGCTGGCTGTTTGCCACCAAACTCTGTCTCATGTTGTAACTGTGCGTAGTCTGAATCTTCTTCTTCACTGACTTCTGACATCGATTCCACGATGCACTGTTTTTGAAACTGTAGTGTTTTCACCTGATATGTTCTTGTTTATTCAAGGGATTTTCTCTTGTCTTTTGACTTAACTCCTCTTGAATCTGAAAATAGAAATATACGCATGTCATAACACGAAGAATGGCACATACTCATATTACTTATAGTCAAGCCAGCAGCAAAAGGCCATATCGGGAAAAGAGATTTTCTAGAAACATCCCAGAATTTCATTAAAGCCTTTTCTCTGAAAAATCTTGGATCAGATGGAAACGTTTTTTAACTCTTGTAGATAATCAAAAACAACAGGTGATACATCTATCAACAGGGTTTTTGATGGAGTCTGCTGTAAAGTGTTATGTCTGACAGCATGCAAGTCCCAACACTCTGTAAGAACATGTTTTATAGTGAGTGGAGCATCGCATGGAATGCATAACAGAGCTTCTTCACCTTTAAAAGCCAGCAGTATGTGTAAACGGAGTGACCTGTGTGCAAGACTGTTTCTTCTTTACATTCGCCATGGTACATTGTAAACATTCTTTACATTTCAAACAGACTTTAAAGAGTTTGTTATCCATCTAAGAGTTCAATTCCTTTTACCAGATGTCTTTCGACACAAACAGCTAAGTTATAGGGATAGACAATCTGCTCAATTTGTTATGTGTAGCTTCTTGCAAACTGACCAACCACTTCACTCCCTCAAATGCCACATGACCTTGAACCCAAGCAAAAACTATGTCACATTTAGATTTCTGAGAGGTGTACAGTTCAAACAGCCTCAGCAGTTGAGCGTGCTTTGAAGTTACAACCACAATGGCTTCCAAAGCAGAAAGATACTCAAATGAGAATGAGGAAGTTCTTGTGATTTCAAGACCATTTCAAGCATGAGGACCAACGCTGTGAGCTTAGCAGTTTAGATGAAGCTGTCTGAGAATGTGTTTAAAACATCTCTAAGAGGGAGTTGTAGCACAATGCACAGCACAGGCTACGTCTTCTTCAGATTTGGAGCCATCAGTGAATACTCTTTGAAAGGATTGAAATTTACAACAAAGTTCTGCAAAAAAATGTCTTGTATGCCAGACAGCTGGTGGAGTCCGCAATATGAGGGTGAGAGAAGTCCTTGGTGGGTTGTCAGGAGATAAGATAAGATAATGTTGCTTATAGCCCAGCCGACCGCAAAGGGCCACATCAGGGCTGTCACCACGTTAAAATCAACTCACCAGTCATTAAAAAACAAAAAAAAACAAAAAAAAAAACCCTTTCACACATCTCTTTAAATGACATCGTCTAGAAACGTACCAGAAACTTCGTTAAAAATCTTTCTTCCGTAAAATCTTAAATCAGATGAAAAATGTTAATCTCTCTCAAAACTCAAGGATCACATCAGGCGGGACATCCTGAACAGGATCTTCATGGACTCCGCCGTAAAATGTTTGTGTCTCACATCGTGCAAGTCCCAACACTCTAAAAGAACATGTTTCATTGTGAGTGCGCATGACATGGAATGCACCACGGAGCTTCTTCACTCTTTAAAAGGTAGGCATGGTAAAATACGAATGGCCGGTGTGCAGCCGGCACAGAACCGTTTCCTCTTTACGACCTCCCGACGTGGATGGAGGAAGTCCTTAAGGTTTGGACGGATCTGAAAGAGTTTGTTATTCGTCTGTGTGTTCCAATCCTCCTGCCAGAGGTCTCTCACATAATCATTAATTTTGGGTTTCACATCTGAGCAGGGGATATAAGTGTTGGACAGTTTCTCTCTTGTGGCGTTCTTGGCTAAAAACGATCAACCATTTCGTTCCCGCCGATGCCAACATGACCTGAACCCAAGCAAGAGTAATGTTGTAACCGTCCGCCTTCAACTTGCTAAAAAGTTCAAAAAAAAGTAAAAGTTCTGGATGCTGAAGGTTGCGGCCAGCTATGGCCTCCAAAGCTGACAGCGAATCCGACAGAACCAGAAAGTCCTCTTCGAAGAATTGGAGATTATCTTCAAAGCCAGTACCAGAGCAGTAAGTTCAGCAGAATAGACAGAAGCATCTGAATGTATATGTTCCAACAGTATCTGAGAAGGAGCCCCAGGGCAGTAGGCTGCACAGGCCACTCCATCCTCAGACCTGGAACCGTCAGTGAAAACTTTTTGATAGGATGGGAATTTGGAACAGAGCTCAGAATACAAAGCCTTGTACGCCAGAGAGCTGGTAGACTCTTTGCGAAAAGCTGCAAGATCGAAGCAAATCTCTGGTGTGAAAAAGGTCCACGGAGGTTGATCCGGAAACTTGGAAAAATCGGAAACTACTCCCAGGTCTAGACCTGCATTCCGCACGTGAGGTGCATACGAAGACCAAACGGCGGAATACATTTCGGGTTGTTTTCAAACTTACTTTGGAACGGAGGGTCAAAAGACACAGTCATAGGCAGGATTCTGCGGTTCTGAGAACAGTCGGATATAATAATTCAAAGACAGTTTCAGCCTGCGGTTAGACAATGAAGGTTCACCCGCCTCTGCGTACAGGCTGTACACAGGGTGGTGCGGAACGCTCCAAGACAGAGACGAAGCCCTTGATGGTGGATAGGGTCCAAGAGTTTGAGGTAAGATGATCTTGCGGAGCCGTAGACAGCACAACCGTAGTCCAGTTTGGAACGGACCAAGGCTCTGTAGAGGTTGCAGCAAAGTTTTCTTATCAGCGCCCCAGTCGGTGTGCGCTATGACCCGCAGAATATTCAGTGCTTTCTGGCAAGCAGTTTTGAGGTGTTTGATGTGGCTGAGAAAGTTAAGTTTCTGGTCAAAAATGACTCCCAGAAATTTGGCCTCTTTAACAGCTGGAATGGGGGAATTTCCCGACTTGAAGTTCAGGATCTGGGAAAAACTGACGGAAATTATGGAAGTGAATACACTGCGTCTTTGTGGAGAAAAGGTGAAACCGTTTTCATCCGCCCACCGATGGATTTTATCTACGCAAAGCTGGAGCCTGCGCTGGACACTCGGGTACAGGCTTCCAGTTGCGTAGACAGCGAAATCATCCACAAACAATGAGCAGTCTGAACCCTGCTGAACTGATTGAACAATGTTGTTGATTTTAATACTAAAGAGGGCAGGAGACAGTATGCTCCCCTGTGGAACACCCAACTCCTGCTCGTGGACATCAGAGGAGTGGTGCCAACCCGGACCTGAAACTGTCGTTCTGCCAAAAAATTTTGAATAAAAAGGGAAGATGACCTCGAAAACCAAGATCGTGGAGATCATGAAGTATCCCCGACTTCCAGGTAGTATCGTAGGCCTTCTCCAAATCAAAGAAAAATTGCCACTGCATGCTGTTTGTTCAAAAAGGCGTTCCGAAGTGTAGATTCCAGACGAATCAAATGGTCAACTGTAGACCGATGTTTGCGGAAACCACACTGTTCTTTCGCCAAAAGGCCATCGGTTCGAGTTTCCACATGAGCCTAGCATTGACCATTTTCTCCATCAGTTTACAGATACAGCTGGTCAAAGCTATGGGACGGTAGTTTGATGGGTTAGAAAGATCTTTCCAGGTTTGGGAATTGGAATAATGAGGGCTTTCCGCCAAGAAGGTGGAAAGAAACCAGTAGTCCACACATGGTTGTATACCTGTAGCAGGATGTTCAGACCTATTTGCGGAAGATGTTTCAACAGTTGATAATGGATTTCATCTAGACCTGGAGAGGAATCGCTGCAAGAGAGGTAAGGCAGATTTCAGCTCGTTTAACGTGAAAGGAAGATTGTAGTCTTCCATGTTGTCTGACGAAAAGTTGCAGGGTGATTTTTCTCTAAGGCTTTGTTTTGACAAAAAGTGGTTGATTTGTTAGAAGAGGAGGAATTTTTTCAATGGTTGAAGCAAGCAGATAGCAACTGCTTTCTTCTCTGTTATTAAAGAATCCGAAAACTTGAGATGGTTCACAGTGGGACAGGTGTTCTTCCTTTGATTTCTTAATGATGTTCCACACTTTTTTCTTGGAAGTTTTCGATGTCAGCCTGGAGCAGAAGCTTCTCCAGGACCGACGTTTACTGATTTTAAAAGTGTGTCTTGATTTAGCACAGAGTTTCTGATGGGCTCGAGCGTTGGGACCCGAAGATCGTTGGTACACCTGACGCTGAGCCCGTTTTCGAACTTTGGAAATTTGTTGGCAGTCTGAATCAAACCAGGTGTTTTTGGCATTTGAAGTTTATCGGAAGACACTGGAATACAAGCTTTAGCACACTTGATCATAGTGTTAGTCAGTGATTCTGCTGGGTCCGGACTCTGAAGAAAATCAGTGTCCTGGAATTCTTTAGAAATAGTGGCTGCAAATAGATCCCAGTTTGCTTTCTTATAATTTAGATGTTGAGAGACAGAGACGTGATCAGTTATTATAGGTTGTAGAAGGACAGGGAAATGGTCACTTCCGTGCAGATCGTCATGGACAGACCACTCATAGTCCAGGACCAGCGAGGGGTCACAAACCGACAAATCTAAACACGAAAGAGAACCTGTGGAAGAGTGGAGGTAAGTTGCAGATCCGTCGTTCAGACAACACAAATCCAAATCCGAAAGGACATCCTCAATTAGCAGACCTCTGGATGACGTGCTGACACTACCCCAAAGAGGATTGTGACCGTTAAAGTCACCCAACAGCAAAAAGGTCGAGGAAGTTCACCTATCAGACTGACAAGGTCCTGACGACAAACCGGGACAGAAGGTGGAAGATAAAGGGAACAGATTGTCACAGTTTTGTGGAGAGTGACTCTCGCAGCTACAGCCTGAAGAGAGGTAGACAGAGCGACAGGACTATACAACAAAGTTTTGTGTAGGAGAAGGGCAACACCGCCCGACAGTCCCAACGTGGATGGTTGTGCAGGTTTGAAAGAATATTAAAGCCAGAAAGAGTAAAGGTCTTCTGGCTTTGAATCCGAGTTTCCTGAAGAGCCTCGACGGAAGGTCTTATAGATTGACACAGAAGCTGCAGCTCCTCAAAGTTGGAATTTAGTCCACGGATATTCCAATGGATATTGTATTATCCATGGTGCAGAGGGCAAAAAGGAGAGAGATCAGGTCATCTCCTCCTCAACGTCTGCGTTCTAATGGAGAGAATTTATTATTTAGTTTCACTGGACTGTGTTGGTCTACTGACCTGCTGGCAGACTTGCCAACAGGTGAAGAAGGTCTGGATTTGGGAGATGGTGGAGGTTTCTTCCTCATCTCCACCATCTCCACACTGGGTTGAACTCCCTTGCCCGCACGGGCACTGGGCAGAGGAGTTCGAGGTAGGGGTGCTGGTTTTTTAATCTGCCCAGCAGCAGATGTTGTAGACTGCTGGGCAGTCCTGAGGGGTGGCGGATTTTTTGCATCCACCAGGGGCATTCACTTTGGGTTGGGAGGTGGTGGACCTGCTTCTACCAGAGCTGGACAGTTCTTCCTTGCAGTGTCTTGGAAAAGATAAATTCATCAGTCTGGCAGCAGACTGACCGAGTGGAAACTTTCTTTACGGCCGAAGCATATGAAGATGCTGTGGGCGTCTGACTGCCCACAACCTGTTGCGGGCCTCAAAAAAGGAGATTTTCTTTTCAGTTTTTATTCGTTGTATCGTGGATTCCTGAATCCAAAGAGGGCAGTTTCGTGAAGAGGAGGGGATGGTCGCCACCGCAGTTAGCACAATTGCCGGATCTTTACACGGCCCATCATGGGTTGCCTTGCAGCAACCACCGCACACCCTCCTGCCCAGAACAAGCGTCTCTGACATGGCCAAACCTCTGGCACCTGAAGCACCTCAATGGGGACGGAACATATAACTGAACACGGACGTTCAGGTAGCCAACTTTGATGACCGGAGGCAGCACAGGGTACAGAATGTCAGAAAGAGGGTGTTGGTGGCCACTCTTTCCGCACCTTTTTTTACTGTCACCCTGCGCACACTCCGTCACACCCTGGGACGCCAGTTCCGTTTTGATTTCTGCCTCGAGACACCTGCTAACTCTCGGCAGCGAATCACACCTTTCGACGAATTTAACTGTTTGTGGGGAGTCACCTTGATCTCCCTATCCACTAGTTTTGTTGCCTCAACAGCGTTCAGATTGTTTTTGTGATTTACACTGAATTAGAAATGAGCCATTCCTCAACCTCTTGATGGACCGAGGGTCACCTGCCAAACCTTGAAAGCCCTTTTGGATAGCAAAAGGGCTCAGAGCTGAAAGGGGTCTTTCCTGCTCCGTCCCTTCCATCACGAGCCAGGAAGCCCAGAAACCTGTCCTCTGTCGTACCTCCGTATCAGAATCACTGTCAGTATCGAAATCCCCTGAAATAGGGATGCTGCCTTTCTCTTCTTTTGGGGGGGATATTTTTGAAAAAGCCATATTTAGTTTATTGTGTTTCATCCCTCCCTTACCCACCCACCTTGGAGTCCAACTAAGGGGCCAGGGCCAAGAAACCAATGTCTTGACCCCTTCCAGGCTTCGGAGAGATATACGACAAACAGAAACTACCAACCCTATCCCCCCTGATCATGCTCAACTCCCGGGAACAGAGAGCTGAGCACTGCAGGGGTTTACTTGGCCAGCAGGGGAACTGTCTGTCTTGACCCAGCCCCAAGAAGGGGAGCCGATTAGTACACCCGGGCCAAAGTGTACTCCCTGTCTAGGAGAGTGTCCGAGCCAAAGTGATGTGTTGAGAGCGCGGCCCTCTCAATCACCAGGATCTCATTCCCCTCCGACACAGGTCGCAACCGCACGGCAAACACGGCGGATCTTAAGGAGACCACAGAGAGAAAAGGAGTGTGGAAAAGAAGACTTGAAGGGGAGACGAAGATAGAAAAGGGCCAAATAAGAAGGCAGAAAACAAGAAAAGGAGAAAGGCAGGGTTACTCTTAGTCAGGATCCTCACCCTTAGCCTATCTGACATGGGAAGCCCTACCAGGGCATCAACTCCTTACCACGTTACGCTTAGGCCAGACAGCATCTTGGCTTTTCGGACCTAGAAGCAGTTTGAAAAAACCAGCCTATCTCCAAGTATTGATGCCCCCGCCAGCAAAGCCTAAGGGATCACTGGACCGCGCAAGCCCTCCGACCACGACAAGGTCGCAACCCCCGGAGGGGGTTGTCAGGAAAACACGAAGAATCATGTATGACTACAAGATTTATGTCTGCACTTTCAAATGGGGAAGAACTGGAATTCCCCAAGTGGAAATGGAAATGGGGTTGTTTTCAATCTTTGTGAGGGTCTTAAATGAAGCTATAAGTAGGTTTGGGAGTTCAGAAAAGAAGTTTAAATAACATTCTAAAACGTTTCAGCAAACAGCTGGAGAGGGATGGTTCCCCTGCCTCTGCATAGAGACTGCATCAAAGGTGGTGCAGACCGCACCCTGATAGACTCAAAGCCCCTGGTTGTATATGGGATCCAAAGTTCTGAGGTAGGAAGGTATGACAGAACTGTACACCATGACTAGTCCAATTAGGAAGGGATCAGAACCTTGCAACAACAGAAGTTTTCTTTTCAGCATCCCAAGCCATATGTGCCACTGCTCTCAGAAAGTTCACTGCTTTCTGAATCAGATGTTTTAAGTGCTACTGTACAACAGGATAAGAAAGCCGATTTAATTTCATTTACTGAACATGCTTGATTGTACACTTCTTCTGGTAATTTGTTGTTAAAAAAAAAGCAGCAGATTTACTTGTGGTGGGGTGAGTTTTGTTCGACAGTGGAGATCAGCACATTGGGCAACAGCTTGTTGGGGATTTGAAGTCAGCTTGGAGCAGAAGTCTCTCCAGCTTGACGTTTTGTTTATTTTGAAGAGTGGTTTAATTTGGCTTACAATTTTTTATGAACTTGAGCATTGGGCGCTGATGGTCTTGCCACTGTGAGACTCTCGTTGCGTTTCTTTGTAATGTGTTGGCAGTCAGAGTTAAACAATATGTTTAGGTATCTGCAGTTTGTTGGATGAAGCTGGAATATTGTCTTTTGCACATTTTAAAAGTTTATCTCTTAGGCTTTTTACAGGGTCCTGATTTCACAGAACTTCCTCTTTGATCAATTCTTTTCAGACATTTCCTGCAAAAGGTCCTGGTTAGTTTGAAAATTGAGATGTTCAGTAAAGTGCAGCCGTCTCTAGTTTTGCATTTCAATGCAATCGAAAAGTGGTCACTTCTGTGCAGATCATCTCAATAGTCAAGGATAAACAAGGGATTATGTATCAGCAAATCTATTCATACAAATTTACCTGTGGAAGAATGGAGGTATGTTCAGGGATGAAAACAGTTTTTTTTTAAAAAGAGGAGATTGGCGGGGGGGGGGGGATCTCGGTGTTCAACATGGGCCCCCAGTGGGATACATGGGCAACAGCCCGGCGGGGGTCAGGGGGCGGCGCCCCCTGAAGCTGAAGCATATTTTGTATTAAATAAGGCATAAAAATCTTTAGAAATCACTTTCTTGCTTCTAAACAACTCATTCTATAGAACAGCTTTCACACCATGAAGACTGAGACTGATGTGGAAAGAAACTATGTCAACTGAGACAAACATTTAGTATGATGAATCCTCAGAACTCTAGCTAAAGAAAATTTGACAAACAGTGCTTTCAGGACATAAAGAATAAGGCCTGTAGATAAGTAAATCAGAGTGGGATATCAAACTAAGTAAATCAGATGTATGAAAACGACTGCTGGACTTCAATAAACACAATAGGAAAAATGATTACTTTGAAGTCCTTTAAAAAAAAAAACATCAACAACTGAAGCTTTTGGGCCTTAGACCCTTCCTCAGGAAACACTAAACACAAAAAAGAACATAAAAGAACAAGTGACATAAAAACAAACTGATGTCACAACAGTACCCCCCCCCCCCCCCCCCCCCCCCACACACACACACACACACACACTTCCCCCTTACAACTAATCGGGTGCACCTCGATAGCTCCCGACACCAATAGATCTCTAACCCTAACCCTTTGCGGGATCTACCGATGCGGGATCTATCGGTGCGGGGATCTATCGGTTCGGTGCGGAGATCTATCGGGATGACCCCAAACTAATCATAACCCCCCCACCCCCTTGACAAGTGTGTGTGTGTGTGTGTGTGTGTGTGGGGGGGGGGGGGTGTGATCGTGTGTGTGTGTGTGGGGGGGGGGTGTTTGTGTGTGTGAGGTGGGGACGGGGGTGGGGGGAGGGGGCGAAGTGTGTGGGGTATGTGTGTTGTGGGGTGAGGGTGGGGGTTGGGGAGAAGGAGGAGGAGTAGAGGAAGTATATAGGTAGTGGGGGGAGTGGGCTGGTGGAAAAGGATTTCATAGGGGGGACTGTTAGCAGACACCTAACAAATGTAGCAAACGTTTGCATTATACCAGGGGAAAAGTGTTACACAATACTGTTGTGACATCAGTTTATTTTGATGTCATTTGTTCTTTTATATTCTTTTTGTCACTTTGACGTTTTTTCCCTTGCTTTGAAGACTCAACGTGTGCAAGTACTTAGGAGTCAAACTATCTTTGGAAATTAAACGTAGATTGTTGCATACCCAATGATCTGAAAACATGCTGTAATGGTGTGGGGAAACAAACACATTTTCTGTTGGTGACTGGGACGCTGATGTGATCTCTGATTGCCACAAAGCCACGACTACCAAAGTAGACACGTTTTTGGCAAGGCTCGCAAAAACTTCAAATTCGCCGTCTTTGTCATGTTTTCTTATTACATCCGCGACTCTGCGGTCACACACGTCCTTCTGCTGCCACTCGGTCTTCTAGTGGTTCACATACTTCTTTCACTGGCGGCAAACTCTCACTGTGAATCGACGCCCTGATGAGAAATGATACTGGAAGGAAGCAGAATGAGAACTACGTGTTTGAGAACATTACCGACAGAGAAGAAATTCGCTGTGCAGACAAGTTGAGATCGTTTCTGAGCTTCATTCTTCGAATAATTTTTCGGCGGAGACTTTTTCTTTCGGCGGAGATGCGAAAAAATAACGGCGGAGACGGCGGAAACGGCGGAGGTGTTTTCATCCCTGATGTTCGAGACCCATCATTCAGGCAACACAGACACAGCTGTGAAAAGAAATCTTCAAAAAGGAAACCTCTGGATGAACTATTCACAATAACCCAAAGAGGGTTATGCCCATCAAAATCCCCCAACAGCAGTAAAGGCCATGGAAATTCTTCAATCAAGCTGAAAAGCTTGTTGGCTGATGGATACAGATGGAGGCAAATACTAAAAACACACTGTTACTGCTTTATGCAAAGTAATTCTAGCAACTTCAACGTGGAGAGAAGTACATTATTAATACGGCTGAACAAAAGATTTATGAGTGAGTAACTTGGTTCCTCCTGTTACTCCATCTGCAGTGCGTTGTGCTGGATTTGAGAGCATGTTAAAGCTGGAAAGAGTGAAAGTCTTCTGGTTGTGAACTTTAGTTTCCTGCAGGGTTGAGCACAACTGCTTTAGGTTCTAACAAAGGGGCTGTAACACCTTGAAATATGATTATAGACCATGGGTGTTCCAATAAAATACTGTTGAATCTGTTATGGCAAAAAAATGAAAGTGGTTGACATCTCATTGCATCTCTGCCTCTTCATGTTCAGACTGCACATGCAAAAATTTGTTGTATAAAAGCTGTTCTGTTTCTTCAGGGCCAGGAAGTTTCTCCTCTTGGCCCTTCTTTTCCATCCACCTTTACACACATTGTTTTCCTTTATGTTTTAAGGGCTGCGGTTCTTTGGAAGGATAAGGGGGTTCCCTGTTCCCATCCATCCCAGTAGAGAGAGGTGGGGTTGTTTTCCAGGCAGCTAGAAACACTTGGAGGCAGCAGCTTTTACGCATTTGCTGAGATTGCTTGATTTCAGATGGGGGGAAAGGGGGAGTGGAGGAAGGTGTGCCAGGGGAAATAAGAAGAAACAAACCATATTGCTTGATTTTTTTTTATTACTTTCACCCTTTAAATGCCTATCCACCATGGATTCTAACCAAGGGACCAAGACACTTGAGTCTTCACCTCTTCAAAGCTTTGGGAGGGATACACACAAGAAAAGCAACCTACAAACCTTATCCCCCTGATCATGACCAGCTCCCAGGGACAGACAGCAGAGCACTACAGAGGTTCCAGCTATGGAATTGCATGTCTTGACCCGGCCCCATGCAGGGGTAGCTGACTGATATATGGGCCAGTGTGCACATCCTGTCTAGGAGAGGTCCAAGCCAGTGAGATGGGTTAAGAGCACTTGCCCTCTTAATCACAAGGATCACATTGCCCTCTCAATCACAAGGATCTCATTCCCCTCCATCACAGCAAATGCAGAAGATCTTGACTCACTCGCTACCAATGTCCGCATATGCGGACATTGTACGACGAAGCGTTCACTACCAATGTCCGCATATGCGGATTTGGATTTTGAAAATTCGCGCTGTCCGAGTGACGTATCGGGTACGAAACTCCAGAAGGGAGATGGTTCCTTAGTTATCCCCTACCAACTTTCCATTCACTTGCGCTGCGCGTGTGGCATGGCTCGCTCACAAGCCAACAACAACAAAGAGTACTGTCGGTCAGCTCTGCTCCGTGATTGAAAAGATGGCATCGCAACGAAGCCTTCGACACAGTAGGGCTGGTAAATTGTTAGTTAGCGTTGAAGACGCACTGGAACTGATCCAGACTGATGGGTCAGATGTCAAAGAAGACAAGCGTTTCTTCTGAGGAGGATTTTCACCCCTACAGTGGGGAGACAGATGTGGATTCCGACACTGAAGTGGGCGCTGATAGTGGCGAAGAAGCAGAGAAACTGTGCCAGCAGTTGGGCCCAACAACAAGTGTTTGGATTCAGATACTGACGCTGAAATGGGGGAAGAAGTCAACGATTTGGGGGCCGTTTTCACAGGCGATTGGACTGATAATGTTATCTTTTTTCCTCTCAATCATCCGTTCACAGGCACACCAGGTTTATTGAACGACTGGCCAGTCAATACTCAGCCTCTGCAGTTCTTTGAGTTGTCCATGCATTCCACAGAGGTGGCTAAACAGAAATTATTACTACCAGGGATGAAAACAGTTTTTTAAAAAAAAAGAGGAGATTGGCGGGGATCTGGGGGTTCACCATGGGCCCCCAGTGGGGTTCATGGGCAACAGCCCGGTGGGGGTCAGGGGGCGCCGCCCCCTGAAGCTGAAGCATATTTTGTATTAAATAAGGCATAAAAATCTTTAGAAATCACTTTCTTGCTTCTAAACAACTCATTCTATAAAACAGCTTTCAACACCATGAAGACTGAGACTGATGTGGAAAGAAACTATGTCAATTGAGACAAAGCAAACATTTGTATGATGAATCCTCAGAACTGTAAATTTGACAAACAGTGCTTTCAGGACATAAAGAATAAGGCCTGTAGATAAGTAAATCAGAGTGGGAAATCAAACTAAGTAAATGAGATGTATGAAAACAACTGCTGGACTTCAATAAACACAATATGAAAAATGATTACTTTGAAGTCCTTTAAAAAAATTAAAAAAACACTCAAGCTTTTGGGCCTTAGACCCTTCGTCAGGAAACACTAAACACAAAAAAGAACATATGACATCAAAACAAACTGATGTCACAACAGTACACCACACACAACCCCCCCCCCCCACTTCCCCCTTACAACTAATCATATCCCCCCCCCCCCCTTGACAAGTTTGGGGGGGGGGGAGGGGGTGCTTGTGTGTGTGTGGGGGGGGGGAGGGGTGTTTGTGTGTGAGGTGGGGTAGGGGACGGGGGTGGGGGGAGGGAGGGGGCGAAGTGTGTGGGTATGTGTGTTGTGGGGTGAGGGTGGGGGTTGGGGGAGAAGGAGGAGGAGTAGAGGAAGTATATAGATAGTGGGGGAGTGGGCTGGTGGAAAAGGATTTCATAGGGGGGCTGTTAGCAGACACCTAACACATGTAGCAAACGTTTGCATTATACCAGGGGAAAAGTGTTACACAATACTGTTGTGACATCAGTTTATTTTGATGTCATTTGTTCTTTTATATTCTTTTTGTCACTTTGACGTTTTTCCCTTGCTTTGAAGACTCTACGAGTGGAAGTACTCAATTCCTCATCTCTCCAGTGGGTTCGAAGTTTTTTCTTTCCTCCGTTGTTTTGTTATCCTGTTTTTCCCTTGTGTTTACTGTTTAGTGTTTCCTGATGAAGGGTCTAAGACCCGAAAGCTTGAGTGTTTATCATTTTTTTTGTAAAAAAGGACTTCAAAGTACTCACTTTTCAGAAAAAGTAGAAAAATCAGAGTAGGAGTCAAACTATCATTGGAAATGAAACGTAGATTGTTGCATACCAATGATCTGAAATCATGCTGTAATGGTGTGGGAAACACATTTTCTGTTGGTGACTGGGACGCTGGATGTGATCTCTGATTGCCACAAAGCCACGACTACCAATGTAGACACGTTTTTGGCAAGGCTCGCAAAACACTTCAAATTCGCCGTCTTTGTCATGTTTTCTTATTACATCCGCGACTCTGCGGTCACACACGTCCTTCTGCTGCCACTCGGTCTTCTAGTGGTTCACATACTTTTTTCTTTTTTTTTTTTCGTTTGTTTGCACTCACTGGCGGAAAACTCTCGCTGTGAATCAACACCATGATGAGAAATGATACTGGAAGGAAGCAGAATGAGAACTACGCCGTTTGAGAACATTCCCGACAGCGAAGAAATTCGCTGTGCAGACAAGTTGAGATCGTTTCTGAGCTTCACTCTTCGAATAATTTTCAGCGGAGACTTTTTTTCTTTGCGGAGATGCGAAAAATAACGGCAGAGACGGCGGAAACGGCGGAGAGTTTTCATCCCTGACTACATAAACTGTCCTGTGTATGAATGTGTCATGTATGTTTTACACTGAGTGAGTGCATATTTTTTTGCAGTGAACCATTCATGTATCAATAGACTAGGGGGAGAGAGGGGAAAGGGGGGGGGGGGGGCGGCAGGGTTGAAAGTGTGTGTGTGTGCGTTTGAGAGAGAACAGCTACACATGTTCATGTTTGTAACTCTGTGCAAGGGTATGTTTGTGTTTCAGGCATATTTTTACTGATATTTTTTTGTGTAAACACCAGCAGAAGTACAGGACTACATGGCATGAGTAGGCATGAGTGATCAGCTCATGGCCTACATGCCCCTGAATAGGAAGACCATGAAGTGGCGGAAGAAGCTGTTTTTCATCTTCTGACCTTGACTTTTATTCAGGGGTCTATTCTCTACAACAAGCATTTGCAATCCATAGTCTGCCACTGTGTGTGAAGGTGTGCCCAGGATAAGATAAGATAATGTTGCTTATAGCCCAGCCGACCGCAAAGGGCCACATCAGGGCTGTGTGTGCCCAGGATGCAATGTCACTTGTCACCAGTGTTTTGTGCACAGTGAAATTTATTTTTTGGTTTTTCATCCAGCAGACATATTTTTTTTGTATTTTCAATTCTACATCACCTGCTTTTTATTCCATATTATATTTTCTGTGTCTTGAGTGACTCCAGCTGTGCTACAATGTGATGTAGAACATTTCTGAGCTGCTAAGGAACACTTGTGTATACATTTCTGATAGGTGCAAAAGTGCTAAAAATAAAAAAATGTTTTGAGACAATTTTCACCACCAAGAGGCTAGTAAGCTACTTATTTTTTGTTCACATATAGACTAATATGCACTGTATCCACTCAACATATTTCAAGTGTCTGTCTGCTCATTTATAATTGAGATTTTTTTCCCTACCCTATACAAACCCTGGGTATTCTGGGATTAGCAAGTGGAAAAACTCCTGGCATGGAGTGACTCGTGAGTTAAAAAAAAACACCTGAGGCAGAAGACAGAACAGGAAGAAGGGAGCATACACTTCGTCAGGGGCCCCAACCCTTAGCCTGTCTGACATAGGAGACTGCATGAGGAGCATTCAATCCTACTTCATGCTTAGGCCAGTCAACATCTAGGCTATATAGTCCTGGAAGCGTCTTAGAAAAATAGCTTTCTGTCCAAGTATTGATGCCCTGTCAGCATAGCATAAAGAATGACTGGACCATACAAGACTACTACAAATAGCAACCTCAAGATGGGGAGAATGGCACTTTTTCCATGATGATGTATGCATGTAAGCAACACCTATCCACAAATTGTGCACTTTTACCTGTCGCTGTCATGCCTTACGGACTGGGATGCTGTGTGTTCAGACCTATTACAGGCATTTATCTCTGTGGTTTTTCACGCCTATTGGCTCCTATTAGAGTGGAGTACACAATGGGCCGACATGGGATGACTGGAACCACAAAACTTGATATGTCTAGGTGTTGTTCCTGACCAACACTAAGTGTCCGCTTTTCTTGGCCTGGTAGACAGTGGATATATTATGAAAGAAATGTAAAGGTTAGCCTTGTCATGTAGTATTGATCAGAATGGGATACCACGGAGCTCTTCATCATCCTCACGATCATAATTAAACATGAATCAACAAAATGCCAAATTGTGTGGCATTTCCGGTTTGCTCATGTGGTGACCCCATCTCATTTTTCAATTTCCTCTTCACATCCCACGGCACACGAGGCCCCCGCCGTTTCCTTCCCGCTTAGTGTGAGCGAGACTCTGTCATTTGACTTGCCCGCAGCTAAAATAAGCGGCCAGCTATTAACCAATGAGCGTGAACGCGCGAACTCCCACCACTGCAGTAGCGGTGAAGAAGGGAGACGCTATCCGCCATAGCTGTGCATGGTGTTCTCTGTGGCGAATTTGTGCAAAAAGTGCGAATTTGGGTGTGTTTTGGATACTGGCAGTTCATCATCTTCGTTTGTTTCAGTGTTTCATATAGTCTTAGCTCTGTAAAGAAGTAGACAGATATCACTTTTTGTCCAAATCTTCAAAAAACGCCATCGCCGTCAGTGTGAGCAACTGGAAAACGTGGCCTTCTTGAAGATAAGTAAAATTCGTGCATTTTGGGTTTGTTGACATATCAAAACTTAAATTCAGTCTTTTTGGGGGATGTTGTCCGCTCTTACAATTGTCCACTGGAAAGTTTTTAGTTTCAAGTACTAAGTTATCTAAGTCATTTACTAGTTACAGGCCGGTGGACGGCTGTACTGGGGTGTAAAACCGTCTTTGTTCCCAGCTCAGTAAGCCCTCCGTGTCTGACGTCACTGTCTGTGTGTTCATTTAACACGCCGTGCAATGCTCCCTACAAGCTGACAACAGGCCACATGCTGTTTCTCTGTGTCTCTCTCTCTCTCTCTCTCTCTGTCTCTGTATCTCTCCCTCTCTCTCTCTCTCTCTCTCTGCATGCTTCGGACTTCTAATGTCATTGCAGGAATCATCAATTTTCCCCATTGTTTTCTTCACTTAAGAACTCGGCGGCTTTTCCCGTATTAATTTCCTCACAACTTCTGTCCCCCACCTCTGTGCTTTGACTTACTGATCTATTCTTTTCCCCAGTTTGCAGTGTGTGTAGGGGTGCGCGCGTGCATGCGCACATGCGGTCGTGTGTACGCGCGTGCGTGCGTGAGTGCGAGCGAGCGAGTGTGCGTGCGTGCGTGCGTGCGTGCGTGCGTGCATGCGTGCGTGTGTGTGTGTGTGGTGTGTGTGAGAGAGAGAGAGAGAGAGAGAGAGAGTGAGAGTGAGTTGGGCGTCAGTGACTAATTGTGTGTACTGCACTCTGTCTTTTCAGATAAGTTAATGAATGTGCATGTAAGTGTACATTGCCGTCCTTGGTGTTTAGTTGTCTTTCTGTCTTTGTGTGTGTGTGTGTGTGTGTGTGTGGTGTGTGTGTGTGTGTGTGTGTGTGTGTGTGTGTGTGTGTGTCTTTCACCAGATAACTGCACGCCCATTGTAGTCATCATGAATGCGCAGCTGCATATGCTTTATGCATTATCTCAGGTGCCAACTTACACAGTCATCATGTTTCGTGTTCTCTATGTTGTATATAGTCTAGTGTCAGTTCTGTTTGTCATTGTCCATTAGCTTTTAAAGCTTTTTTGTTATTTAATTTGTTTTCTTTGTTGTTTGGATGGTTGGGTTGGCTGACTGGTTGTTGTGTGTCCTTGTTGTTTGTTGTTGCTTTACTGTATGAAAATCGCAGCTTTTGGTTGGTATGTCCAGTAAGTCCAAGTTTGTTCTGTTCTTTGCAACTGAGCCCTGTGTTATTCATTCATTGCACTGCACCCATATAGACTGCTTTCTTTTAAGAGTAAAGACCGTTTTTTTTTTTTTTTTTTTTTTGCATGTTACATTACTTTACCGTAGACATAACTCAGTTAATGCCCCACCCCCACCCACCCCACCCCGCCCTCACTGCTCCTCCATGAGTCGAGTACTTGCTGGCTGGCAACCAACGCGACAATTTCCAAATCAGTTCACAGGAAAGTGATAAAGAGAATCAGTCTGTGAGACTTCTTAGTTGTTTGCATACAAAGGAAAACAGCAATACTGTATTATCATCTTCCATGTAACGGGACAGTCCGTGATAAGTAACATGTAGAGCTGAGTTTTAACAATGATGGATACATCCTACATGGACTATGCTGCACAAACCGTGAGTACACAACGCTGCACAACCGTGAGTACAAAATCTCTCTGTCTCCTCTGTCCTGTCTTGCATTGCCCTCCCCCCCCCCCCCCCCCCCCTCCCCCTCTCTCTTTCTTTCGCCCCGTCTCGCGTTGCTTTGATTCTCTATCTCACTCATTCTCTCTCCCTCCCACACACATGCTCATGTGAGTGTGTGTGTGTGTGGTGTTGTAAAAACCAGCATGTTACAAACGTAGCGTAAAAAAGCATGAAACACGCAAACCAAAATCTGTTCATGTTTATGTGGAAATTAAGCATGTTACACTCACAGCAAAAAAAAAAAAAAGCAATGAAACACGCAAAACAAATTGTGTTGGCTAGTAATGTGTTTACGTCTGCGTCTGGTGAATGGGCTGACAACGTTTTGAGGACAGCAAACAGTGAGCGTAAGTATTACCGTAAGTATTTAAATCTCTCTCTCTCTCTCTCTCTCTCTCTCTGTGTGTGTGTGTGTAACGTAATGTAATGTAATGTAAAAGGATAAACATGATAAAATTATAATTCCTATTCAAAACACACACACACACCACACACACACCGCCGGAAAACTCACACACGCAGACAGACACACGAGCGCGTTCAACACTAGAAAACACGCGCACCGTTGTAAGTGAATATCGTTAATCAGTCCGAGGGAAAAGATGTGTCTTTAAGAAGGTTTTTGTGTGTTGTTGTTGTTGTTGTCTGTCAATTTAACGTCTTTCCACATAAAATGATATTAGACCAAGGTTGTGTGTGTGTGTGTGTGCGTTCTTTGCCCTCTATCTGTCTCTTTCTTTGTCTGTCTGTCTGTCTGTCTCTCTCTCTCTCTCTCTCTCTTCGTGTGCGTGCGTTTTGGCTCTCTTCCTCTCTCTCTCTCTCTCTCTCTCGCCTTGTCGGTCCAGCAGTACGGTAATTGTAATGTTGTTTAATAGCAAAGCAGCCACCACAAGGGTGATACCAGGGCTGACACAGCAGTACAAGTGGTCAGTAGTTCCCGCAAAGCCACTTTCTCGGCTATGGGGAGACAGCATTACACATTCCGGTCGGCACAGCGTGTAGCTCGCCACAGTGATGTTGAGGTTCCGCGCTGCGTGTACCGCGCGCGCCACACAGAGAAGCTGGTGAATGCGAGAGGGATGGGATGGGGGTGGGGAGAGGTGGGAGTGCTACTGGGAGGGAGGGAGGTTGGGCGCTCGTAAAAATAGGCGGGCCCTCCTCGCCGGCCAAGATGGTCTAATCCGTGCCGCCGTGATCCATACGTATGATCTGGTTGAATAAGGGGTACTGTCACTGCAGTCAAAATTGCCTTTCCTGATAACAAAGGGGGATTGTCATTACATGGATGCTTACTCAGGCTGGCTTCAAATGTAAGCTATTAGTGTTATCAGTAAGTGCTTAAATGTCCTGTGCATGCCAAGGTCCAGTGCCTGCTGCATCAAAACAGGTGCTGCTTACCACCACCTATGTGACTTGCAGCAGTGCAGTGTCTCCTTTAGATACTGACTGCACCCTGTGGACTGCTAGTATAGTGACTGTGACAGGACAACATGGATGTGGCTGTATATGCCATGCCTGGCGTGTCTGGCATAAAAGTAATGCAATGAGAGTCAAGAACATGAGACAGAAGCACAGAAAATGACAATCACTGTCAAAGCCATTCTTTATCACACAATTTGCATTCTGATCAGTTCCCCCTCCCCCGTCAAGTGCCTCCATTAGCAAGCCTTTCTTATACAATTTCATCAACACACAAATCTTGCAACACATGAGCATGTCATCTGACTAAACCAGGTCAATTTGTTCTTTTGACCCACATTACGTACCTGCAAAATCCACATGAGCATCTGGGAAAAGCACTCTGGGTCGAAGGCACAGTTGCTTAGTCTCTGGGATTCCATCTTCCAAGCTGGAGATGCTGCTGCTTTCCTTGTTACACTAAGGAAAGTAATTGCTGAACAAACATCACTTGCAGAGTATGCATGTTCTCTGCATATGGATTCACCATCACCTCAAACAACCCTCTCTCCCTTTCTAAGTATAGCCGGGTGCTAACACTGCATGCTTTGGTTTCATTCAGAGCAGATCAGAGAAACTCATGATAATGATTAACGTCTTTCACATGGTTATGTGAGAGCAAGTTGACAGGAATTGTAAGCAGTTCGATATGGACCTTTCTAAGACAATGGACGCTGCTCATGGCTTTGGGATGGGATGGACACCCTACCCAGATATGACAATGACTTGACCATTACCCAAAAGTCATTGGATTTGGACCTTCCTCATAACAGCGAACCTATTGAGGCAAGAAATTCTGATAAGGGGGTTGAAACATCAGCTGCTGAAGTGCTTCGGCCATTTGGCAGTGACCACACACCCAATGAAAACTGGGAAAGAAATATCAGATGGCTGGTCAACAACACTCTTCTCCCTTCCCCTTCTCTAGGACTGTCTGCGCCTCTGAACAGCCAATGGAAAATGAGCACTAAAAGGCCAATACTGGGCTCATCTCCAGACAGGTTTGTACCTGTGACAGCAGTGGACTCACTGACGCCATTGACAGCCCCGATGACCAAGCAAGAAGTTATGAAGATGGCATCACATAATGAATTTAAAACTGGCACCCAGTGCGGCTTCTGTAGAACTAATGGAGAAACCCCTGAATTTTATTCAACTCATATGCTGAAAGACTGCTGGGGTAGGGTCATTTTTCCAGTGCTGAGGAATTATATTTCTCCAAACTGCGGCACTAGTGGGGACAATGCTCACACCCTGAGATACTGCCCCTACATGAAGGGCATTCCTAAATGGACAGAGAGAGTGAACAAAAAAAAGAAAGTGCAAGGACCTGGCTCAGCCCGACTTTCCAATATCTATAAAGTTGTACAGCCTGGGCTAAAAACTTTTTTTTTTTTTTTTTAACTTGCACCCCTTTGTTTTCTGAGCCTCTCGGCCTGCTGAAGAGAGCTTCTGACAACCTGCTCATCTGTTTTTCGGCAGAATTCATCACACCAGGGTTTACTTAATTCTGCTTGACCAGTTAGTCATTTGTAGTACGCTTTAGTTTATAAATGGAAATTTTACTTCAATTGCATGAGTGAATTGTCATTTTTGTGTAAAATGAAATTTGTTTACTGACAATCGTGAAATATGAACCTCCCATGTATTAGAAATCTGTAGGAATAGCAGTATAATTGTGTGACTTTGGGGAAATTTGGTTCAAAATGACAAAACCCCAAATCATATCTTCCTGGGGACGCTTAGGATTTTATAACAAATCTGTTTTTGCCATTTTGTATTCAACACCACGCTGATGAAGGCGGACAGACATCTGTCAAAAGCTCCAAGTAAGTGCTTATTGCCCAGCTGAGCAACCTGTCTAAATCCAGTAGTCATTATGTCTACCCCTCAGCAGTTTAAACTTCCACAATGTCTCGTAAGTGATTTTAACCGGACGGTCATCAAGATTTTTCGTGAACTGGAAGGAGCGCACCAAGCCTTTGCGAGATTCCGAAACCATGTACATTTCACGCTACACTGTAAACATCATGGTGTCGGACCGACCAGTTTAAAAATCAAGTCATCAGTCAAAGGAAAAGCTGCAAACATCATCTTATTCCGTACAGAACAGGTCCTAATGAACGAGCGCATAGAGCAGATTAATCTGAGAATCGAGGGATTAGAACAGCATATCTATCTTTGTTCGAACAGGTTGAGTGCAAACGTTCCAACTGAGATACTAGCGGAAGTGAAGGACTGGTTCAAGTCAACTCTACACTTGGAATGGAACAAAGTGCGCATGGGCCAGAGAAGGAAGTTTGAGAAACTAATGGCGAGATCGAAGCGGACAAGAACGATCACATTCCAATTGTACCTGTGACTGAAGAAGAGACGCGCATGGTGAAGAACAGATGGGTTGTGAACTTATCGGAACATGAACTTTCTGATTCTGAACAGCGAGTGCTGGAAAAGGGACTCAATTTTGCTGTGACCCCGGACAAACTCCCCATCGTGGACTACATCACGTGTATCAAAACCGCCTGAAGACAGATAGGCCCGCATACAGAAGAAGCGTCCCATCTGAGGTCAGAATGTGTCAACATCCAAACGCAAGCACAACTGCCAAAACCCAACATTCCTGTTGAGGAGAGGCGTGTGTTGACCCGACTTGATACTCCCATGATACTCCCGGCCAACAAGAGCAGGTCCACGGTCATCATGCCCAAGTCTATGTACCATGACAAAGCCAGCCAACTGTTGGATGACAGAAAAACCTACCAGCCTCTCAAGAAAGACCCCACCAACAGGTATGCCACCAAGCTCAAAGATCTGCTCAAATGTCTCAAGGAATCGGGTGGACTTTCCCTTGACCTTTACAAAAAACTGTACCATCAACCACTGATGTCCCCAAGTTTATGGCCTTCCTAAGGTGCACAAGAAAGACGTCCCTCTCCGTCCCGTAGTCGCTTCCAGAGGTTCCCTCATGTATGAGACGGCGAGATTTGTGGCAGACATCCTGTCTCCTTTGGTTGGCACGACGGAACACCACATCACCAACAGTGCGGACTTGGTTCAGGAACTGGCAGACTACACCCTTTCTCCTGACGAGTGCCTGGTATCATATGATGTTTCGGCATTGTTCACAGCGTCCCCGTCAAAGAAAGCATCCACATCATCAAAGCGAGACTCCAGGCTGATGACATTCTGCCCCAGCATACTACGCTTTCCGTGTACAGCATCTGCAAGCTCCTGGCTTGCTGCCTCAACACCACCTACTTCACGTTCCAAGGTAACTTCTTCCAGCAGACCGCAGGAGCGGCCATGGGCTCTCCAGTCAGCCCCATTGTCTGCCGACCTCTTCATGGAGGACTTCGAGGAGAAGGCCCTGGCATCTTACCATTCTCCTCCACACTACTGGGGCCGCTACGTGGACGACACCATGACCATCCTCAAGCGGGAGCTGGTGGAAGACTTCACTAACCATTTGAACAGGCAACACCCTACTATCAAATTCACTCATGAGGTGGAGGAGAACAACTCGATTGCCATGCTAGACACACTCACCACACGGACAGAGGACAGCCTCTCCTTCAGTGTGTACCGCAAACCTACCCACACTGACCAGTACCTGCAGTTTGAAAGCCACCAGCCGCTGGAACACAAACTCGAAGTGATACACACCCTCACCCATTGGGCCATCACCACCTGCTCTACTCAGGATGCCAAAGACCAGGAAATGGAACACCTCAAACTGGTTCTCACCATTTTGGGCTATGAGAAGTGGGCGTGGAACATCCCTGCTAGTAAGATCACACCGCATCCTACCACCAAACAAGACCAAACCAGGCGTAAAGGACATGTCACCATCCCCTATGTCCGCGGTGTGACCGAAGCTTTGAGCAGGAAGATCAGGAAAACGGGCGTCTCCGTACATCCCAAACCTATCAACACCATCCACAGCCAGCTGGTCGCCCCCAAGGACAAAACTGACAAACTGGACAAGTCTGGAGTCATCTACCAAATAGACTGTCGTGACTGTGAAGAGAAGTGGGTTCAGTCTCTGACCTTAATCATTAATAATTTCACACAGCCACAAAGTTGTCAAATGTGACTTGCTGCATTTTATTCCTTGGGTTTTGAGGTTTTCATCGATATCAAATATGTTTCAATACTTTGAACGGACGGCGAGCTAGACAACACAGAAACTGCAACAGATAGCACAAATGTTGTCATTTCCTGTCTCGTAAGGCCCATTTTGAGTGCAGTGCTGTGTTGTCTGCTTTGAGGTCCAGTTCACCTATATATATCTGGGGCGCTGTGTGAGTGCGAGGAGCATTCCCGAGTGTGTCCTGGGAGAGTGTGTCCAAGCAGTGTTCCAGAGTGTGTCCTGGGAGTGTTCCCGGGTGTGAGTGACTGGCGTGGGAGGCAAGGGAATGCAGAGAGAGTGCTCAGTGTGCCCAGTGCGAGAGAGAGTTCCCAGGGCTGTGTTTCTAGTTTGAGCTTGTTATGGAAAGGAAATAAAAGGACAAAAACTCCACATTGTCCTCTGTGTCTTTTGACTGGCTGCTGTCCCTTGGTTCCTGCACTCATCACCATCTGTCCGTCAATAGCTCGTATGAAATAAAGTGCATGCACAAGAGAGATACAAAGCTTGTGAATGAGAAAGAAAGAAAGAAAGAAAGAGAGAGAGAGAGAGAGAGAGAGTGTGCGTGTGTGTGTGTGTATGTGTGCGCACACGCGTGTGCGTGTGTGTAAGTATGAAACAGAGAATTAACAATTACAGAAAGGGAGGAACACACACACTCTTTCTCTCTCTCTCTCCCCCCTCATAGAGTCCCAACTCTACTAACAGGATACAAATTTTCTTTTCAGCTCAAGCGTGCTTGGTCGAACAACTGATGATGGACCTGCAGAAACAGAAAATCCAATTTCAGCATCAACACACCATTCACCTCTACATTTAACTGCTTGTCATATAAAACAAAATTATGATACCTTTGAAGTTAAACAAACATAGTAAGCAGACATTCACTTATTTTTCTGTTTTGTTTTGTAGGTTTTTTTAATGAAAAGAAAAGGACAAAAATAATCTGAAGATTTTGTGCAACAGGTGTGCAAACCTTTCAATAGAAAAATGAATGTAACAATAATAGAAATAAATAAAGACCCACCAGAGATCAAACCCTCCTTCTTCAACTGTCTCATTTCATCACGATGACACACGGGCTGCTGCTTTTTGTTGCTTTTCTTGGACCTTCCACATGAGTGATTTTTCCATCACCATCTTCAACACTGTCCACACTGGGAGATGGAGAACTTTCTTCTGCAATCTGTAACCGTCTTTCTGCGTCTGTCTTGTTCGTCTGGAAAGAAAATTCAAATCAAGACAGACCTGTGATCCTACTGATTCAGAAACAAGAACAACCCAACAGTGAGTACAAGAGTTTGCTGTTTACACATGCACAGAGAGAGACTGCATTTGCAAGCATGTGCATGAATAGCTAGCTAGCTACAACAAACATGTAAGAATCAATTAGACTGATGAAGATGTTGGACAGCAAATTCCACCTCTTGAAAAAAAAAAAGAAAGAAAAACCACCACAACACTTCAGGATTTTTCTTTTACATGTTAGCATCTTAAATAACATCATGTTAATCTATGATTTAAATGAATATTTTAGAAAAAGAGAAAATATATACTCTAAGGGACCAATGGACTTGGTCATGGTGCACACACACTCTCCCCTCTTTTCTTTCTCTGATGTATGCACATGTGTATGGGAATGTAATTCATTTTGTAAAGCAGTGGAACAGGTTCTCATTTATCTATTCATTTATTTTCTTAATACAAAGGCCTTCTTCTGCATAAATTCTGAACATTCATGAAGTGGATGCACACATGGTTCATATCTGACTGTTTGTATATTTACCACACTCCATTCAATGTAAAAATAAGAACAAACAAAAAAAACCCCACTCATATGAAAAGAAAAAAGCACCTCTTTATGTTGCCAGAAATGTGGCAACTAACAGTTGATCAAATAAGTGAACAACAGAGAAGTTAAACGACATCATTAACCTATGTCTAGAAACTTTCTAAAAGTCATGTTCATAGCTCAGCCAATCATAAAAAATCCTCCACTCTACAGCTGATTAAGATCAAGTACACAGTATTAACAGTGTGTCTTTACGTATCTAAGAACAGCAACAATCAAATCATTCAACAAAGAAAAAATGACAGTGGTGACACATACAACTGTGAACTGTCCCCTCTCCTCCTATCCCACTTTCCTGCCTTGCCCCCTACCCTGTCCACCCCAATGTTTTTCCCCCCTAATTTTGTGGTATAAACACTTTATTTTTCAGCTATTTTGCTCTTAGCATGGCATATGTGTTAAAGAGCACAATTCAGAAAATAACTTTTGTCATATCAATGCATAATCCTGCATGGCATCTGTTCTGCAGCGGGCTTTATGTCAGTTGATAAACTCTCAAGGGAAGAAGACTTGAAATCTCAAATGTCAGCTTGTAACTGATAAAAAAAAGGATAAAATATCATATTTGTCATGTTGTGTGTCAATATTTAAAGGTAATTCACCTGTTCTTTCAAAAGTTATTGTCACATGTTGTCACAGAT
>JAFLJL010000851.1:15000-22500 GCA_018398815.1 Conus ventricosus
CCTCTTTTCTCCTTCTCCTCCTCCTCTTTTCTTCTCCTTCTCCCCCTCCTCCTTTTCTTCTTCCTCTCTTCTCCTTCTTCTTCTTCTACCCCCTTTTTCCCCCCTCTTCGTGTTTTTCATGTTTTCGTTCTGATTCTTCTTGTTCCTTTTCCTGTTCCTCGTCGTCTTCTGATCACACTCCATGTTGCTCTCTTATTCTTCTTTATCTTCTTCTTCTGATCGCTCCATGTTGCTCTTCTTATTCTTCTTTATCTTCTTCTGATCGCTCCATGTTGCTCTTCTTATTCTTCTTTATCTTCTACTTCTGATCGCTCCATGTTGCTCTTCTTTATCTTCTTCTTCTGATCGCTCCATGTTGCTCTTCTTATTCTTCTATATCTTCTTCTTCTGGCTCTCCACTCTTGCGCTTCCTCTTCTTGATTTATCTTCTTGATTTATCTTCTTGGTCTGCGTTTTACTTTCTCTGTTCCTTTCTTCTTGGTCTCGTGGTCTTCTTGGTCTGCTTTGTTTGTTTTCTTTTAGTTGTCTTTTTTCCGCTCTTCATTGTCTTATTGTGGCTCTAGTTGTTTTCCAATTCTCTGTGACCTTCTTGTTCTCGTTGTTCATGTTTTTCGTTTTTCGTGGTCATGTTGTTCTATTTGTTGTTTGTTCTTCGTGATATAGTTCTTGTTCTCATTATGACTGTTCTTGTGTGTGTGTGTGTGTGTGTGTGTGTGTGTGTGTGTGTGTGTGTGTGTGTGTGTGTGTGTGTGTGTGTGTGTGTGTGTGTGTTCTCCTTATTGTTCCCTTTGTTGCCTGTTGTTAAAGTTGTTCTTGTTGAACATTTGTTGCTTTTTCCAGCTAGTTCTTTATGATTTTCGTGTTGTTTTGCTTGACATTTTCCCCCCTGTTCTTCTGCTGTTTTCCTTTTTCCTTTCATGTACTCGTTCTTGTCATTCCTGTTCGTGTTCTTCTTTATCTCCTTGTTCTTTTTGTAACCGTCATCTTCTTTTTTTGTTGCTCATATTCTTCTTTTCCATCTTCCTCCTCGCCCCCTTCTTCTTTCTCCAGGCTTCTAATTTGAATGTCAATTCGGTTACTATCACCACCACCTCCCCTACTCTCTGTAATGGCATTCTCCACCTCCACCTTCACTCTGCCGCCTACTTTAAGCCAGACATCCCCCTCCTTCAACCCCCCCCCCCCCCCATCCCACACATGTATACAGGGCAGTGAGCGAGTGTGCACTTTGCTCTTCCCCTGCCTTCCCTACTTTCACCCCCCCTCCCCCCCTCCCCCCCCCCCCCCCCCCCCCCGCCCTAGATCACGACATAAATGTGTCTGAGGGTGTTTTGTTTGCCACAAAGTGACGTCTGTCTTGTAATCATGGGATCGGACAGATTTCCAAGCGTAGTCAGCCGGCGCGGAAGGTTTTCTCTGGTGGGTGGGTGGGAGTGGGGCAGGAGATGGTGTGGGGGTAGGTGGGGGTGGGAGCGGGGTAACAGGAGAAAAGAGAGGCTGGGGTGGGGGAGGGGGGAGGGGGCTGGATGGGGCATGACGGGGGGGGGTGACTGTTATAGATTATTACCTGCGCGTAGAGAAAGAGATGTGACTTTGTGAGTAGGATGGTATTTGTGTGTGGTGTGTGTGTGTGTGTGTGTGTGTGTGTGTGTGTGTGTGTGTGGTGTGTGTGTGCCTCTGTGTGTGTGTGTGCCTCTGTGTGTGTGTGAGGAAGAGAGGAGAAGAGAGAGAGAGTGTGTGTGTGTGTGTGAGAGAGAGAGAGAGAGAGAGTGTGGTGTGTGTGTGTGTGGTGGGTTGTGTGTGTGTGTGTGTGTGTGTGTGTGTGTTGTTGTGGGTGTGTGGGCTATTTCGAGAGCCTCGTCGCGACGCAGACTGGGATTCAGTGTCGATGAAGCCGAGAATCTGATACCTCTGTATTGCTGTTTCCACAGTCTTTTCATAACGACCTTTTCTTCGAAGGTCAGAATACCTCGGCTGGGCAGGCGGTGGGCTCGTGATCCCAGCGATGTCGGAGTCGCTGGTTCGAGTCTCCGCAGAGCCGTCCAGCAGTGTGGGGATGGGGGGGGGGGGGGGGGGGGGGGGGGGGGGGAGGGGGGGGGGGGGGTTGTTGACCTCGAAGTTCTCATTTCTTCTGACTCTTTTCCCTAAATATCATTCGAATGGGACTATAAAGCGAGGTTCCCTGTACAAACTCAGGCATGACGTCTTGCGCATGCGTTACATCCCACCATCCTTCTTTGGAAGAGTAGGCCTACTATAGGCACATTGATTGGATGGCACGTGCATACAGCATGCGTGGTGTGTGCGTTAATGATGGCTTACAAACAGACACAAGTTGTGCATGAAGCAGAATGATAACGCCAACGTGGAAAATGAACAGAAGAATGAGGAGACATACGTTCAATGTTGAGTCTTTACATTAGGACGTGTGTGTGTGTGGGGGGGGGGGGGGGGGGGTGTTAGGGCGGGGGGAGGGGAAGGAGGGGTGAGGGGGGGGGGGGGCTCTATTGGGAAGCAGTAAATAACATCTTCCACAGGACGAATCTTTGTTAGAAAGTAAATAAAATCGGTAGGTAGAAGAAATCTTTGATGGCAAGGAAAGTCTTTACAGGGGAGGAAATCTTTGTTGAAAAGTAAATAAAGTCTGTTTGGGTTGTTGTTGTTGTTGTTGTTGTTGTTGTTGTTGTTGTTGTTGTTGGTTTCTTTTTAGAAGTGAATAAAATCTGCACAAATAGGAAGGCTTTGTTGTAGAGTTATAAGAAGCTTGTAAAGGGGGCAAGTTTTTGTTAGAAAGTAAGTCGAGTCTTTTACAAGGAGTGGGGCCTGTTAAAAAGTAAATAAAACCTGTACAGAGAGGAAATTTGTTTGTTGCAAGGTAAAGAAAGTTTGTACGGGGGCAAGACTTTGTTGGATAGTCAACAGTCTTTACTAGGAGGGTGTTTTTTTTTTGTTAAAAAGGAAATACAAGCTGTAGGGGTACAGAGAGGAAGGGAAGCCTTGTCTAAAAAGTAAAGACAGTATGTACAGGAAGCAAGCCTTTGTCAAAAAGTAAATGGAATATGTACAGACAGGAAGTCTTTGTTGGGAAGAAATAAAGTCTGTACAGTGGAACTCTTTGTTGAACATTAAATAAACCCTTTATAGAGAGGAGATCTTTGTCGGGAAGTCAGTAAAGTCTGTCCATGATAGAAGTTTATATTGGAAAATAAAGAAAGTCTTTCAAAGTGGAAGTCTTTGTTTGAACGTAATTATAGTGTTACAAAATGGGCGTCTTTGTTCCAACGTAAATTTAGTGTCACAGGATCGTCTTTGTTTGAACATAAATAAAGTGTTACAAGATGGGTGTCTTTGTTTGAAAGTAAATAAAGTCTGTGTGGGGTGGAAGTCCTCGTTGGAAAATAAACGAAGTCTGAACGTGAAGAAAGTCTTTCTTGTTGTGAAGTAAATATAGTGTAGGCTCCACAGAGAGGAAATGTTCCATAGAAATTGAAGTCTGAACGTGAAGAAAGTCTTTCTTGTGTGAAGTAAATATAGTGTAGCTCCACAGAGAGGAAATGTTCCATAGAAATTTGAAAAAAAGAAAACACGAATCTCTAAAAGGGGGGGGGGGGGGGGGGGGGGGGGGGGGAATTTTGACTGGGAAGTAAATTGTCTGTAGAGAATTTGTTTTAAAAAAAAACAACATACATACTTGTATACATACATGCATGCATGCATGCATACATACATACATACATACATACATACATACATACATACATACATACATACATACATACACACACACATACATACACACACACATACATACATACATACAAAATCATACATACATACATACATACATACATACTATACGTACATACGTACATACACACATACACACACACACCACATACATACATACATACATACATACATACATACATACATACATACATACATACATACATACGTACATACGTACATACGTATGTACGTACGTTAGGCCGAATCATTGGCCAGATTGCCCATTCCCTTCCTGCACCTCCCGTTACTGGCACAACTTGCTGCAGCCATTTTCTCTGAAGCTCCTGTTGTTTCAGCCATTTTCTCTGAAGCTCCTGTTGTTTCAGCCATTTTCTCTGAAGCTCCTGTTTGTTTCAGCCATTTTCTCTGAAGCTCCTGTTGTTTCAGCATTTTCTCTGAAGCTCCTGTTGTTTCAGCCATTTTCTCTGAAGCTCCTGTGTTTCAGCCATTTTCTCTGAAGCTCCTGTTGTTTCAGCCATTTTCTCTGAAGCTCCTGTTGTTTCAGCCATTTTCTCTGAAGCTCCTGTTGTTTCAGCCATTTCTCTGAAGCTCCTGTTGTTTCAGCCATTTTCTCTGAAGCTCTGTTGTTTCAGCCATTTTCTCTGAAGCTCCTGTTTTTTCAGCCATTTTCTCTGAAGCTCCTGTTGTTTCAGCCATTTTCTCTGAAGCTCCTGTTTGCTGCAGCCATTTTCTCTGAAGCTCTGTTTGCTGCAGCCATTTTCTCTGAAGCTCCTGTTGTTTCAGCCATTTTCTCTGAAGCTCCTGTTGTTTCGTTGCCACAGGCATGTTTCTTATAATTGTACTCTTGCTGTTGCTGCCGCTGCCGCTGCTGTTACTACTACTACTACTACTGCTGCTGCTGCTGCTGTTGCGGTTGTTGTGTTGCTGCTGCTGCTGCTGCTGCTGCTGCTGCTGCTGCTGCTGCTGCTGCTGCTGCTATTGCCGTTGGAACACTACTGCAGGGGTGAACTTGGAAACTTGAACTGGTGTCTGTTCCTTTGGGGTCATCTGGTAAACTCGGGAACTAGCCGGTCCAGCACTGACTGATAAGGGGAGGGAGAGAGAGAGAGAGAGAGAGAGAGAGAGAGAGAGAGAGAGAGAGAGAGAGAGAGAAAAGAAATAGCAGCGAGGCAATCAGGGAGAAGGGCAGTGACGTGGCTGGGGTAAATCATCCCTCCGTAAGAGTGAGGTGGGGAGGAGGATGTATTACACTGTTCGGTGCCAGTCCGTGAAGATGGGATGGGTTGGGGAAGGATGAGAAGGTGATAAGAAATGAGGGGGTGGGGGGAAAAAGAGAGAAGAGACGAGGGTAGGGGATGAGGACGTAGGGTTGGGAGAGGGGGAGAAGGCAGGGGGCGGGGGGGGGGGGGGGGGGCAACAGGTATGATTCGCAAGTTCCACCATATACCAGTCCCTAAAGGGCTTCCTCAATTCGCGGGAGAGAGACCGAGTCGAGAAACCAAAGCAAAGTGTGAAACAAGGTAAGGTAAGGTAAGGTAATGTTGCTTATAGCCCAGCCGACCACAAAGGGCCATATCAGGGCTGTCACCGCGTTAAAATCGACTCACAAGTCATTCATTCACATAATTCTTTAAATACATTTTCTAAAAACCCATCCGATATTTCATTAAAAAATCTTTCCACTGTAAAATCTCAAATCCGATGAAAAATGTTAATCTCTTTCAAGAACTCAAAGATCGCGTCAGGCGGAGCATCTCTAAACAAGGTTTTCATGGAATCTGCTGTAAAATGTTTGTGTCTCACATCATGCAAGTCCCAACACTCTAAAAGAACATGTTTCACTGTGAGTGGCGCATGACATGGAATGCACCACGGAGCTTCTTCACTCTTTAAAAGGTAGGAATGGGTTAAAAATACGAATGGCACTCTATGCTTCAGCATCTTTTCATTTCAAACCTTACATCTTACAAACAACAACATGATTTTCACAACTACAGGAGCGACAGCGAGGGATGTGTAAATGACATTCATTTATCAAGGTCATAACTACATTCCTCATTCGCCACACTTCTATACATTTGATTTGTATTCCTGAAGCTTTCATAAGCTGTTCTTCCTTCTTTTTTACGTGTCTGTGTGTATACATTCAAAAGTATATAACTATTGCTGTTGTCACATACAAACAGGATGACAGTGTCAGTGCACCAAACGTTAGAACAGAAATAAACCCCGACGCTGCGGATCGTACGCCCAAACATTAAATTGTGCATTCGCGTTTATGTCTGTAAACAGAACGCACAGATCTACATGGGGAACAAGTATCGGCGGAAAATGAAGAGAGAGAGAGAGAGAGAGAGAGGGGAGAGAGAGAGAGAGAGAGAGAGAGAGAGGAGAGAGAGAGAGAGAGAGAGAGAAAGAGGAGAGAGAGAGAGGGGAGAGAGAGAGAGGGGGGGGATAGCAGGATGGAGGCCTCATTTGGGAGAAGAACAAAAACAAAAGCAAAAAGAGAAACAATTACTACTACACAAAAAAATAGACGTGGCAAAACAGGAGGTTGGAGGCCAAAATCACACACACACACACACACACACACACACACACACACACACACACACACACACACACACACACACACACACACACACACACACACACACACGCGCGCGCGCGCGCACACAAGCACGCACGCACGCACGCACGCACGCACGCACACACACACACTCACATGACTGCTGTCTGTTAGAGCTTCTAGACGTTCGAAATGACTTTTTTTTTTTCCTAATCGCGAACCGCCACCATTGGTTTTGGTTTTAAATAACTTTTATTCAAGAAACAAATAAACAGAATACCATTGGTTTTGTTTCCCCGTGCTCCCTCGTACATAGTTAATTAGAAACCTTTACCGTGCTTCCTGGGTCTTCCATGACCCAGTGACTCAATAAAAACATCACATCTTATGAACGGATAGAGCTATGCTCACGAAATCTTTGGAGTCCCTCTAAATAGCCCTTGGTCACAGAAATTTCATGTATGGGCACAATCACTTATCAGCGTCATTAGTCGCGGTTCCCTCAGGACCTATACATGTTAATGGGTCACACATGACCCACGCCATCAGGTGAGGAATAAGCTGCTGAACCGCCTTTTATCAGGTGTGGGTCTTACAAGACCCGCGTGATCTGAACAGGGATAAGCAATAGGAAAAGCCTGTACAAAATGTGTGGGTCTTGGGCGACCCGCACGATCGGGTCTGTGTAGTCACAAATGTCATCCAGTAACAGGTTAGCAGTCTCTGAGTCGTGTTTGTAATACGATCGGGTCAGTGTGTCGTCATCCGGTAACAGGTTAGCAGTCTCTGAGTCGTGTTTGTAATACGATCGGGTCAGTGTGTAGTCATCCGGTAACAGGTTAGCAGTCTCTGAGTCGTGTTTGTAATACGATCGGGTCAGTGTGTCGTCATCCGGTAACAGGTTAGCAGTCTCTGAGTCGTGTTTGTAATACGATCGGGTCAGTGTGTCGTCATCCGGTAACAGGTTAGCAGTCTCTGAGTCGTGTTTGTAATACGATCGGGTCAGTGTGTCGTCATCCGGTAACAGGTTAGCAGTCTCTGAGTCGTGTTTGTAATACGATCGGGTCAGTGTGTAGTCATCCGTAACAGGTTAGCAGTCTCTGACTCGTGTTTGTAATACGATCGGGTCAGTGTGTCGTCATCCGGTAACAGGTTAGCAGTCTCTGAGTCGTGTTTGTAAT
>JAFLJL010000851.1:27500-32500 GCA_018398815.1 Conus ventricosus
CATCGTCATCATCATCGTCATCATCATCATCATCATCGCCATCCTCCTGCCTGTAGCTTGCCTTGCTTTAAAAAGCGGAGGTGCGCTCGGTTGCCTCGTCATTGAGGGAGGTAGCTGCTGTACCTGTGTCTCTCTCTCTCTCTCACCTGCAACAAGCAGCTGATCATTATCACCATCATCACCATCATCAGCTCTCGCGTGCCACTGGAAACCCTCCCCCAGTCGTCTGGAATTCAGTCTCCCCCGCTTCTTGTTGTTTGTTCTCTGTCTGTAGTAGTCTGCGAGATAGAGAAGTGAAGTAAAACAGTGACAGAGAGATCCGGGTCTGGGAGCCAGAGAAGCAATAGCATGGTGCCGCCCCATGGACTGGGGGGTTGAACTTTGAGAAATTGGCTGTATTAGGCAGATGGATGGCAGAGGGTTGCAGAGGAGGAGAAGGAGGCAGGAGAGCGCGTCCTGGATTTTTTGTTAGTGTTTGTCGTTTGAGTCTGTTCCAGTAAGAGTTCGTGACGACTGTGTTGTACTGTTTCTATATTAAACACACAAAAAAGGTTTTGTGTCGCTCGAGAAAAAAAAGTTTATTATATGCATGAATTAACCATCAGTGTGTTTTTATTAATTGGGATTTGGGCTGAATTTTGATTATGCTAGATCAAAAAAACAGGTTTCGTGTCATATTGCTACCTAGAATTAGACCAGGCCTCCAACAGAAGAAAATACACTACTCACTCGTAGGGGCAGCAGCGGTAGCAGCAGAAACAGCAGCACCAGTGGTTGTAGTAATGTAATGTTAGTACTAGATGTATCGGCAGCAGTAATATCAGTAGTAGGCCCAGTAGCAATAGTGATAGCAGCAGTAGCAATAGTGATAGCAGCAGTAGCAATAGTGATAGCAGCAGTAGCAATAGTGATAGCAGCAGTAGCAATAGTGATAGCAGCAGCAGTAGTAAGCAACAGCAGATGTGGGAATAACAATGAACGTGTTTTTTTAGTACACATGTAGAAAATAGTGTCTGTGCTCCCTGTTAATCAAATAATGACAGTATTTCTGTATCCTTGTTCATAATGTCACACTCTTTGCCCCTTACATAAAAACCTATGGCGTTTGCAAACGACTTTGTTTTTTCCCCAGTGTTTTTAAATAGCTCTAATAATAGTAATTCATATTATTGTATTCTTTTGATGCTCGCTATTTTGACGAGCTGGGGTAAAATGGCTACAATTATGCGCTCCTTTTTCATTCAGGAACACGGTATAATGTATTCACCGTTAAACAAACAGACTTGGACGACACAGTGAAGCATCTGCTCGTGAACACTTAGAACTGCTTTTTTCCTTGATGCAGTCGCCGGAGACATTGTATCAACGCCAGCGGTAAATTCACCACACCGTGTCCCACTGAAGTGAGTCTGCAAACAACGGGAAAAAAATTGTGCTCCAGCCGTCAAAACTGACGTAGACAAAACAAAAAAAAACAAAAAACAAAAACAAACACACAAACAGTAATTGAACAGTGACTGGTGCCGAGATCTTGAAGAGAAGCGGCTGGCGATGCCTTCAGCCTGAACGGTCTTGGAGACCATGGTGGAAGGGGCGATAGGGACGTCCACAATGCTGCCCATCGTGACCTTGACAGTGACCAGCTTTGACGACAGCATCTTGGAAGGTGAGTGCGTTTTGCCGCTCAACAGAAAAACAACAACAACAAAACACACCTGAAGATTTAGGGTGGTGATGGCATGCTGGTGATGATTGAGGAAAGATAAGGGAAGCGAGGGGGGGGTGGGTCGCGGCGAGGGACTGAGGTGGGGGAGGGGGGGGGGGGGTTTGGATGGGGCCGGAAAAAAGAGACAGACAGACAGACCGAGAAAAACTGAAGGCTTGTTACTCTTGATACCATAAGGCTCATTTCTGTTGTACACATTGTCAGGTTTCACTGACATGTTTGTTTCAAAACGAAGTGACTGAGGGCGGAAAACGAAGCCAAATTTAGAAAGAAAGGGGGTTAGTTACCGCCACAGATACAGACAAACAGAGTGCAAGACGAAACACAATGCATTTCCACCTCTTGGCTCTTCTTCGGGAAAAAATCCCAATTAACAATAAGAACAGTGAAAACGAAGAACGAGAAACCACATGTGTTCTCACATTCGGCGCAAAATGGCTGTTCTGAAATATTTGGTCATTTTGTACCAGAATAGTTTTTTTTTAAACAGAGAAGATTAACATAGAACAAGTATTCCTTCAAATAAAAAAAAAATGTTGTATCTGTAAGACTGTGGAGAAATCGTTCGTCTTACACCAAGTTTGGAAACTTCGCCATTTTTTCGGAATGAATTTCTGTTGGTCATGCAACATACCATGGCATAAAGAACACGCCAGATTCTTTATTCCATGGTATGTTGCACGCCAGATCACCAGCCGCCGTGGCGAAGTGGTTAGCGTCGCGGACTCCCGGCTGGGAGGTCGTGGGTTCGAATCCCATCAGAGTCATGTGGGTTTTTTCTGCCCCGACCGGCTCCTACCCAGAGTTGAGTTTGCTGCGGACTCAGTTGGGAAGACTGGGACCACACAGTCGAGTTTCATCCACTAAATGGATGCGTTTCTGAGAGTGTTGCTCAAATTTCCTGGCCAACACTGCAGGTGCCTGTATATCTCGGGCCTGGTTGACGCCAGGATATATTATGAAAGGAAGCGTAGAGTACAGCCCTGTCATGTAGTCTCAGACCGAAATTGAAATCCGCAGCATCATCTTAATCATCCTCATTCCCATTGATCAGCATTAAAAAAAAATGTCTCAAGTTCTGTGGCCCTTCATGCCCTGCTCTCATGGTGACCTCAATTTCGATGTCCTCTCCACGTCTGTGGTCTTGGTTTGGTTCCGTCGGGGTCACCGGTATCGGCGAGTTCATGGGGGCTGTCGTTGGACGGACGTGGTGGCGCCTTCCGGAGGGAGAGCTCACTCACGCCGGATCCGCGACTAAGCAATTATTGTCGTCAGTAGGGGGCTTAGTAGGTGGTGTCCTGCGTATGTTAGATCAGAACAGGCGCCACTGAACACCACCGAAGTGACTCGGCAGCAGTGCAGTGTCTCCTCCGGTGGGTTGCCTCTTGACGACTTGACATTGACTGCTCCCTGTGTATTGCCGGTGCTGGGGCTGCGGCGGGGCCAGCCGGGCTGTGGCTGTGGACGGGGTGTCGGAAGGAGCGGTGTGGGTGCACTGCCTCTGAGGTGGCGCAGAGGTTGGGACAGCAAAAAAAAAAAAAAAAAAAAAGAAAAGAAAAAAAAGAACATGCCAGATCATGATGGAAGGCAACACACCATGACATAATACGCCAGATCATGGTGGAAGGCAACATACCATGGCATAAAGAACACGCCAGATCATGGTGGAAGACAACAGACCATGACATAAAGAACACGCCAGATCATGGTGGAAGGCAACACACCATGACATAAAGAACACGCCAGATCATGATGGAAGGCAACATACCATGACATAACACGCCAGATCATGGTGGAAGTGAACACACCATGGCATAAAGAACACGTCAGATCATGGTGGAAGGCAACACACCATGACATAAAGAACACGTCAGATCATGGTGGAAGGCAACACACCATGGCATAAAGAACACGCCAGATCATGATGGAAGGCAACACACCATGGCATAAAGAACACGTCAGATCATGGTGGAAGGCAACAGAATAGTGCCTTCTTGTGTCTGTAAATCAGACAGTCCTGGACCGGAATCTTACTCAGATCTTCATGGATAGTTTATGGTTGTCAGTTAGGCACGAAAAATACGATTTTTGATATAGATAATGTAGAGTTGCTTCCAATATAGTCATTCCACTGTTGATAAAAGAGATCAATCGATCTTTGTTTAATAAATCTTAAAAAGAAAAGCTCTGTGGTTTTACCTTAATCTTATTCTTTCTACCGAAGCCAGACCCAGTCTCACACGACGTTTTATGAACATTAAATACCTAGCAAATCTCTTTCTCTCGTTCTGGGGAGACAGAAATATAATCCCTTGGGCTTGAGTCTGTATTCTTCAAGATTGAAAGCTCTCCAATATCTGATGCCAGAAATAGAAGTAAATACATATGATAACGGCTAGTTTCGTCACTGATCATGTCATTGGGTGTACAGATAAAGATTGGTCTATTTTTTGCTTTTTTCTGGAACATTTGCGGACAGTTTTCTCCGCTTTTTGTTGTATCAGACCCCATGTTTCAGGGAGACAGACAAGTGTCTCTCTCTCTCCTCTCTCTCTCTCTCTCTCTCTCTCTCTCCTCTCTCTCTCTTCTCTCTCTCCTCTCTCTCTCTCTCTTCTCTTCGCACGCACGCACGCACGCACGCACGCACGCACGCACGCACGCACGCACGCACGCACGCACGCACGCACACACACACACACACACACACACACACACACACAGATAAAGCCCATGGCCGTCTGAAAAAAAAAAAAAAAAAAACTTTTTTTTTCAAAATAAAAGAAGAAAAAACGGTTGACTGAGAAAAGCTTAGAATAAAGGCTTGTGGTCATCTTGGCGAGAAAATGATTAATAGTTTGACTGTCGTAAGCTTGGACGTTCTTTTAGCTCTATTTAAAAACAAAGAATAGTTTGGTCACTGGTTGCTGTGATGAAAACTTGAAATGGTGTGTGTGTGTGTGGTGTGTGTGTGTGTGTGTGTGTGTGGTGTGTGTGTGTGTGTGTGTGTGTGTGTGTGTGTGTGTGTGTTTGTGTGTGTGTGTGTGTGTGTGTGTGTGTGTGTGTGTGTGTGTGTGTGTGTGTGTGTGTGTGTTTGTGTGTGTGTGTGCATGTGTGTCTGTGCGGGCGCGGGCGCACGCGCGCGCGCGTGTGTGTGTGTGTGTGTGTATATGTGTGTGTGTGTGTGTGTGTGTGTGTGTGTGTGTGTGTGTGTGTGTGTGTGTGTGTGTGTGTGTGTGTGTGTGTAGTGTGTGCGCGCGCGTGTGTGTGTATGTGT